>WBNO01002729.1:168726-239233 GCA_013400575.1 Peucedramus taeniatus
GCGGACAGCGGCCCTCCCGCTCCCCGGCCGCGGTGAGCCGCGTCCGCCGCCCCCAGGCTGTGAGGGGGCCCTGAGGAGAGCCGGGCCGGGCCGGGGCGCCGCGCTCGGTCCCTCCGGTAACTGGTGTTGCAGGGCCCGGCCGGGCCGAGCCGGGGAGCGGTTCGCCGGGGCTATTGCGGGGAAGGGGCAGCAGCCGGGGCTCAGCAGAGCTGACACTGCTCGGGGTCCGGCTGGAACAGCCCCCTGCAGCGTGTCCCCAGCTACAGCGGAGTTTGGAATCCCAGAATGGCTTAGCAGGGACCGCAGTGGGTCCCCTGGTCCAACCAAGGGTCATCCCAGAGTATGTGGCACAGGGTTGTGTCCAGACGGTTCTGGAATATCTCCATTGAGGCAGACTCCGAAGTCTCTCGAGGCAATCCCTAGGTTTCCCCTGTTTCCCTGCCCGGTCCCCTGGTTTTTGCTCATGTTTTTCCTCGTGTTCAGGGGAAACTTGCCGTGCATCACTCTTTGCCCGTTGTCTCTTGTCCTGTCGCTTGGCATCACCAAGATGAGCCTGGCTCCATCTTCTTGGCACCCCCCTGTAGATACTCACACCCATTGAACCTCGTGCCAATGAGTGTTCTCTCTAATGCATTCTGTTGTTGTGTTTAAACAATTGTCTTCATCATAGAACCACAGAGGGGTTTGGATTGGAGAGGACCTTCAAGATCATCTCATTCCACCCCCTGCTGTGGGCAGGGGCACCTTCCACTAGACCGGGTTGCTCAGAGCTCCCTCCAGCCTGGCCCTGAGCACTTCCAGGGATGGGGAAATAGCTGAGGAAACAGATGAGGATTCACTGTACATCTTGTGCCCAAAGTGTCAAAGCTTATGCCAGGAAAAGGAAGATAGGGATAATAATTCTTTGCATAAATAACTGGACTGTTGATTGTGCATCTGCTCTTACATTGTGAACAGATGCTCTAGATTTTATTCAGCATGTTTACAGAAAGCAAGAAAGAACTTGGTGTAAACTTTAAATGGGTTATTTGAAGGTGAAAATGGAAGTGTGACTGACTCCTACAGAGCATTTATTCACGTGTCACTCTTCCTTCACTTAAAGCATTATTTATTTATCTCTTTAATGCAGCACTCTGATAAGATTGCACAGCTTGTGATCCTACACTGTCATTTGAGTTCAGCATCAGCTTCCTTTTTTCTGGTCCCTGCAAGATGCCAGCAGCCCTTGCAGAGAACAGCCAGGTTATCTGTGAAGTATGGGCCAACAACCTGGAGGAAGAGATGAGGAAAATTCGGGAGATTGTTCTGAGTTACAGCTACATTGCCATGGTAAATGTTTTACACTTGTCCTAATTGCTTTAGTCAGTGGGTTTTTTTGGGTTGTGGACTAAGTTGATTCTTGAGTGAGAAATGATTTCTCCCTACCCCCAAGTCAAACTGAACTAGAAGAGGTGGAAAAATAAAAAGCTGCTCAGTAGCTTTCCAAAATTTAATACAAGCAGTGCTGAGTATGGGTTGATTGAAAGAAGGGGAAGAGGGAGAACAACTTTTAAACATGAATTTGTAGTGTATTAGTTTGTGCAAAAGGAAAATGAAACAAGTCACAATTGGGTTTAAATCCTTATTTTTCCACCAGTGTGTTTGTCCTTTGAATGTTTTTCTCCACTTGATTATAGAAGATGCCATGGGATTGGAGGTCAGAAGCAAGTGACTGCTAGCCAGCTGGGCTGCCTCCTTTCTAATGAGGGCAGATGTTGATTCTTAGGGAAGAAAAATATTCTGGCTGTAGATAAGACAATATGTTCAGAAAGCTTTATTTAAGAAGAGCATATTCTCCCCCATGTGGGAGGAATCTCCTCCTGCTCTTACAAGTCTGTATCTGCTTGGCAGCACCCCAGTGTGTTAGATAAAGAACTGGTTTTAGCTGGGATACTCTAAGTTCTGCCAGCTTTGCTTATGAGCACTGAACCTCAAGGTATGAAAAGTCCTCATTAAAAGTGTGGCAAAAGACAGGTACTTTGCAGAGCATGTGGGATTTTGGTGTCAAATTCAGCTGTGGAAGTGAATATGATTTTTTTTGTTAACATTTGTCAATGGGAAATGAACTTTCTGCTTCTTTTTAGTCTCACTGAAAGTGTTCTTAGGTTTTGTTTGAGTGACTGTGCTGTAAGAGTAGACAGATAAACCTCTTGGGCAAGGGAGAGATTGTGTCAGGTGCACAGTGCTGGGCTGGTTGTGAAAGATTTTGTGTGTAGTCAGTGGAAGCTCAGTGAGCCAATCTGAGAGTAAAAGCAGCGTGGCAGTTTGGTGTTCAGCACAGACAGCACACAGTCACTGGCTGAGTAAGAGATTTTTCATCTGACAGATGGCTGCTGTCGCTGAGGTGTGTTTGACTGACTGTAGTTGTTGTTAATGTAGGCATTGGCTGTTCCTCAGAAGCAGTGGATTTCACTGCCTGGACTGTCCTAGCAGAGTGGTGATAATGACTCCTAGCAGAATCCATGGTGAGACTCAGTTTCTGTTCTGTGCCAGGACACGGAGTTCCCTGGGGTTGTCGTGAGGCCGATCGGTGAATTCCGCAGCTCCATAGATTATCAGTACCAGCTCCTTCGCTGTAACGTTGACCTGCTGAAAATCATCCAGCTGGGCCTGACTTTCACAAATGAGAAGGGGGAATATCCTTCTGGCATTAACACCTGGCAGTTCAACTTCAAATTCAACCTCACGTGAGTCTTGGGGCTTGGCATTAATTTCCTGTTCCCTTCTGCTGGAGTGATGCTTTCCTTTGGCAGATACCGGTGTCCATGTGTTCATCAGTGCTGGCTGCTTCTGAGCAGTAAGGATTCAGATTCTAGTACAGACTATGTGGGAACCTGTTTTGGAGTGCCAGGAGTTAACAGTGTATCTGGAAGTCAAAGCCATGCTAAAATTCTGTCCTTATTACCCTTTCTCTTGATAATTTTGTGTGCCTTTTTTTCTGGAACAATGTTTGAAAATTCATATATATATATATCTATGTAAAACTCCATCTCTTTCTGCTAAAAATAAATGGATGTGCTGGTCTCATCAAAAAGAAAAAGACCTCTTTACAGATCCATGCTTAAGTATAAGCTGGGATCTAAAAACATGTTGGTGTAATCATCACATCTGTTCAGGAGAATGAATCTTGTTAAATGGAGTGTGGCAGTTCTTGTCTCCTCCATACTGTAATATCCTGGGTTGCAGCTGAAACAAGTTTCATTATCCCTTCCCCTGTAATTATAAAGATAAACTCAGCATAATTACCACCAGAGCTGTCTGGAAATAAAGAAAGGGTTTATCTGGCAAAACCACATATGTAGAGGAAATCAATCTATTTTTATGAAACTGTCATTGGAAAGCATTACAAAAATTTGTAGCTACTGTGTGCAGATCATCCAGTTCTTGACCCCAAAAGTTACACTATATACTCCACAAATTTTTGAGCCTTTTACAAGTATTGAAATCGGAGTGAAGTGGTTTTTGCTGTGTGATCACTTCATTTAAATGAGTTATCATATTGATAGAACTTGGCTCTATGTGTTTCCTTCCCCTCAAATGACACAAACCAGTAAAGAAGTCAGGTTCCTGCTCAGCTCTCCACCAAGCACATCATTCTTGTCCTTCCTGAGTCAAGGGTGATGCAATTCTGTTTACTCCCAGAGGTGGAAGTGGAGGTGCTGATAAGGTGGTACATGCTGTGGAGTGAAAAGGAAAAATGTAGACAGGAATGATGGTCTTTGCTTTAAAGCTGCACATCTTCCTGTTTGGGAGAACTCCCCTTTCCTCTGGGCCTCATCTGTGGTACTTCCCTTCACCTTGCAGAAGGGACATTGTTTAGAACAGTCAGTTTCAGACTTATGGAGGTGGAATCTTTGGAATTTGCACTAGCAGTGGAAGTGTTAACTAGTTATGATCACAGAACAACTTGTTATGGATGTAGGAGGTTGCAGTAGTGGTATTGAAACTGAGTCAGTTTGAATTTTCTAGAGAGGCAAACTAACCCAGAAGTATCCTGCTGGTTAGTCCAATTCTTGACATAGTGTGGGGAGAATTTTTCTAAAATCAGCTTGTCTTGGCAGCAACCTGAGTGCAAACTTGTTTTTTTTCCCCCATCAGGGAAGACATGTACTCTCAGGATTCCATAGACCTCCTTGCCAGCTCTGGGCTGCAGTTCCAGAAGCATGAAGAGGAAGGGATTGATACCCTGCACTTTGCTGAGTTGCTGATGACGTCGGGGGTCGTCCTCAGCGACAGCGTGAAATGGCTCTCCTTCCACAGGTGGGTCCAGTGCTCACTGACCCTGTTAAACCTCTTCTTACCTCTCTGCTTTTTCCATGGAAACTGACAGATTGTAAGGAGAAAAATTAGCAGTCCTGCAGTTCTTAAAATAAGCTTCAAGATATGAAGGCCAAGTTTAAGAAGTAAGGACACTTCATGGTCTGGCATCCTGACTGCTTGTGAATCCTTTTGCTGCTAACAAGTTGAAATGTGATTTCTGCACTTAGTAAATGCATTGTAAAGGATTTTTTTTCTTCTTCCTTACAATGTTGGTGGTGCTCTGAACTTCTACCTTTGTGGTTAAGACATCTTTGTAGCATTTCAACCAAATTGATCAGGAAGCCTCTGGTCCAACATGGTATCACAAATGAAAGGACTTGCCACCATCTCCTTTTCCCTCTACAGATACTTGCAGGGTTTCCTGCTTTTCTGTATTGCCCTTAGCTACAGAAATACACAGAGTGGGGAAATAATGTGTTTTCTTCCCAATGGCTTAGCTGTTCCACAAAGGGCTAGTGAAGGCACTTGGGGAGCATCCCAAAGTGACTCTATGTTGACATAGAAAAGGAGGATGAGTTCTGGCTAGATCTAGAGTTCTATGAATGTCAGAAAATGTTAAGGCTTGAAAGGCACAGCAAGTAAAATTCTGTTGAAAAAGAAGGTACTAGTACCTTGGGCTATAGGTACTGCCTGCTTACCTGGTTTCTCTGTGGTTTTGTTTTCAGTGGTTATGACTTTGGCTACATGGTGAAGTTGTTGACAGATTCCAGGTTACCAGAAGAGGAACATGAATTTTTCCATATCTTAAACCTTTTCTTCCCATCTATCTATGATGTGAAGTACTTAATGAAGAGCTGCAAAAACCTCAAGGTACTTTTATCTCCCCAGCAAGCAGGTGATGGGTATCACCACTGTGCATGTACAGGAATATAAGTGGCCAAACTGCTGCATGTGTTGTCTTATAATGGGAATGTGGATAAAAGTCAGTAGTGACACAGAAGCACCTGAGACACAGTTTGTGTCTAATGGATACTGCCCTCCCCAGTTTCAGACTCACCAGTGTGTTCATTATAAAGGGGACATTGCCACAGCCTTCTGGTTTGTGTATCAGAGGCTAATTATAATTCAGCATATTTATGTTTCCTGTGCAGGGGTATTCCTTTTACATGAAATACTCCATGACATGATTAACTGGTGAGAGGGTTGAAAGTAATTTATCTACTGAATCACAGCCTTGAGTAAAGGGAGGGAAAGGCCCAGCATGTGTAACCTATGAATGTACCCACAGTTATCTCAAGTATCTGCAACAGGAAAAGAAGGCACCTAAATTTGAGAAGAGTTATTTTTGCACTCAAACACCATTTCCCACTATATTTCACTCACAGCTGGAGTGTGTACTGCTGGGATCTGCATTGGTCCATCATACCCTGTTTGCCCTCATGTTTTGGAGAAATGTGGCAATTCTGGCAAGAGATGAATCTTCCAAAATAAGATCTCTTCTGTCCTCTTTGCAGGGTGGCCTTCAGGAAGTGGCAGATCAGCTGGATTTGCAGCGAATTGGACGACAACACCAAGCAGGATCAGACTCTCTTCTAACAGGAATGGCATTTTTCAGAATGAAAGAGGTACTGCAGTGTTCTTCCTTCTCCTCTTCCTGTCCATAAATGTCAACATGTACAATGTGTTGTTTGTTTTGGTTTGGGATTTTTGAGCCTTGTGGCCATCACACTTCAAACCATCAGGAATAGGAATTGCTAATATTGGCACAGACTTGTTCTGTTTACTTGCCTTTCATGTGCTTATTTTAATTTGTACACTCCATCTTGGAGGTGGCTGATTTCAAATGAGCTGTTAATTAACACTGGGATGTTTTCTGATTTAGAGGCACAATTAAACAATACCTTTTTTTTTTTTTTTTTTAATCTGCAGTTATTTTTTGAGGATACAATTGATGATGCAAAATATTGCGGACGACTGTATGGCCTTGGCACAGGAGTGGCTCAGAAACAAAATGAAGATGTGGACTCAGCCCAAGAGAAAATGAGCATTTTGGCCATTATCAACAACATGCAGCCGTGATGAGCGGTGCCCCTCAGCAGAACATGTTTACCATATTGGCAGCTGCTGTCCTCAGCCATTTTCCCTAAACAGTGTCTCAAACAAAAAGCATCTCCACTACACAGGCTGCACCAAGCCTTGCAGTTTTGCTGAAGAGCTGCATTTTCCTTTGAAACCCAGAAGAGTTGACTGAATTCCTAATGCCAGCATTTGTGGTTTGCTATATTTTTTAATACCAAGGGCAAAGGACAGAATCTACTGTGTATACCTCTGGTTTTTTTCCTCTTTTTACTGTACAGAATCTGCAAGGAAGATTGACCAGTAGAATATCGGGTAGAGCTAAGGGTTGGGAAATGCAGTGAAAATGGACACAGACACGCACGCAAATCTGCAATTTGTGTTTTATAAAGCTTATTTTAAAACTTCTGCATGTTGTGAGGGTGACAGCTTCACCTCATGTGTTGCTTATTTTATCTCTGTCTGTGGAAATTGCTCCCTTTGATCACTGCAGAGGTTTGGGAACGGATGACATTAAAAATGATCCTTGCAGCTAAAAATATTCAGAGATTTGCTTTAACAACAGAGGGGATGGAGATTATTGGAGCTGATTTGATCAGCACTCCTTAGTTTCTAATTCTCTGTGTTACTGCTTTGACCCATGCTAAGCCTCAGCTTTGTTCTTACGGGTATTAAGGAACTGTGCTGGAAATACATTCAGAGGCCCAAAAGTTCACCTTTGACAGGGGATTGGACCAATACTATGACTTCAGTTTTCTTCAGTTTAAACCTACAAATTGTATTCTTCTCATACAACACAGCTAGGTCAACATGGACAAATATTTGTTCCTCTTCACCCCACTGCTTCTCCAGCCCCATATTTTACAATATGCTTAACAGGTAAAACAGAGTTTGGTTTTTTTCCCTGAGTTTCTGGGTTTTTTTCACTATAAACACCTGAAAAGTAGTTGAGAGGATGAAGAACCTGGGATTCTGACTTTGAAAAACATTCTATAGTATTTTTTTAATAGCTCTGTAATGACATTTCTTAAAAGAACAAACCCTTTTGGACATGTCAAACTTAAAAATTTTAAGACTTTGTCTGGCATTTTGAACAAGCTTAATCCAATATTAAAGAGTTGAGGTTTAGAGCTGGTATTTGAAATGTTTGTAAAGACTAGTTTTTATTTTTTGTAAAATAAATTTTTTTAAAACAGGCTTTGTTTTGGATTTTCCATCAAGCACTAGGATTTCCACAGTTGAGGCTTTGGAATCTGAATTTGGGAGATACATGTCTGAAGATGCAGAAGTTTGTTTCCTTCACCATTTATGATGTTTCTCTTAGTAAAATGTCTTTTAAGCTTATTTACAGTAGCTGAGGAAAGCTGAGCTGAAGAGCTCTGGCAGAGCTGTCTTCTCTCCCTGCTGCTCTCAGCACAGCTCAGTCTGGTGCAGTATTCCTTCACTGCAGAGTGGCCACTTAAAGGGACAGATTTGTGTGTGTGAAGTTTTCTGCTCCATCTAAACTCCGGTGGTTGCTGCTCTAAGTGCAGGAAGGCAGTTTGGGTAAGCACTGGCTCCCCCGCCTGGTTTCCAGGTGCTTTGTACAGAATGTAGCAAAGTCAGATTGGTGGCAACACTTCACTGATTAAACACGTCTACAGCACGATCTTGTTTCAGTCTAACCCCTGCCTTTCACCTGCTGCTCTTGCAGTTTTTCTGAGGCTTTACTCAGCTTGAAGCAGGAAAGCTGTCAGGATTAACTTTGCATTTTGGCTGGATGAACCTGGAACAGCTTTTGATCTAGAAAATCCATCACTCCTCCTTTAATTCTTAAACAATAATCTTTACTGTACTTGAAACTTTCTAAATTCATGGTGCACACTTTCCCATATCAGCTTTTTTTGCTGCATTTAAAACCTTGCTTCTAAAAATGACTTAAGACATGCTGTGTTCACTAAGGCTTATGCACCCTTGTGCTTTTCATAGAAGTTACTTTTCCTAACAAGACATACAAAACCTTTATGTAAGCTGTAAGACTGTATTTTTTAAGGTCAAAATACTGCATGTTCAAGACTGCAAAATCCAGGATTGGTTTTGGCACTTTCTAGAATAGCATCATTCTAGAGAACTTATTTCTATACATCAAATTAAATATCAATTCATGGTGGTAGAAGACTTTATTTAAAGGAGAGAAAATAAACTCACAATGCTTTTAGGAACAATACTGGCCTAAGGGTCAGTTTGCTTACAGAAACCATTGATTTTCCTGAGGGCAGCTACTCTTCCTTCTCTGCTGAAAGACTACACAGCTGCTCAAAACTTTCTCTTGCATGTAAATAGCAAGAGCCTTCATTAGCATAGTGTCCAACAAATAAAAAAACTATACAAAAATCAGTTATAACAGTTCAAGCCCACACTCAACTGCTTTTCAGTTTTCTAACAGTCTCCTTAAATAAGTGTCAGTGGATGAGCACAAGTGGATGTGTATAAACCTGACATTTTGCATCAGTAACAGCCACAGCCATCAAAAGAAGCCTTCACTTGAAGAAAGAGCAGCCTTAGTGTTAAGAAGCTGCAGACAGCTCAAGGGAGACAGTTTGGTCTCTGAATGTCATGTCAAGAAGCTCCTGGCAGCCTTTTTGTAAACACCAGCACCACCGTGTTTCCTAAGGAGAGCCAGGGCCTCTTCCTGCAGCTCAGGAGGACACTGGGATCCAAGGTGCAGGAGCACCAGGCAGCACTCCAGCACGTCAGGGAATGGGAAGACCTGCAAAAAAAGGAGCACGAGGTGATGTCTACAGTTGATATTACAGTTCAGTTTAATCAGGCAGCTCTCTAAAGACACTGCTCTGTACCATTCTCAGAGCAGCCAGCCAGGAGTCTCATGCATTTTCTCTTCACATTTATCCAGGTTTGCCCCCTCTTGCCCAATCACCATGGTTACATGTTTTCAGATGTGTGATGTGTACTTCCTACACTTCCAAATCTATAAAGGCCATTTTATAGCTTAAATTTTTTATTTCATTGTTTGTATTTTTTTTCATACATAAGTATCAAGGGATTACTCTTAAAATGTATGGGATGATCCATACAGGATATCTCATTGAGTTCTCCCACAGAGTAGCTTTAGCTATGCTTTCCAACTGCATGGGGAAAATTATACTTGAAAGAAAAACACCACCCTGATGCCATGTGTCAGTTCTCTCTCAAAACTGCCACAGGATCACAAGGAACATCACTGTTCTTTTCTGGATGAAAGGGATTCTGTGATAAGGTTGCCCTTACAGAATGACTTTTTTCAGAACTGCAATGGCTCTTCTGAAAACCTACCTTTAAATTGTCTGGGAATTCAGCTAATTTCTGCTTTGCTTTCAGAAGCTGCTTGGTGAGCTCAGGGAGTGTAACTGGTTGCTTTACTTCACCTTTGCTGTCAAGAGAAGAGCAGGTGTCATGAGTAACTCTTTTCTTAGGTGACTGTGTAGCCTCCCTCCTGGACAAGGAGCACAGGAGAGAACTGGCTGAGTGTTTTATGCTCTAGCTTGTTCTTGCCCAAGTCCCAAACCAATGTTCAACAAAGAAACAGAACCCTTAGATCATGCTTAGCCTTTTCATTATCCTCCCCTTTTCAAGCTGCCCTGTTTATTCACTGTAACAACACCTTATGTATCACAAAACTATTCAGCTGCACTGAGTTTATGCACGTGGTGGTTCAGCCCAGGGGAAATGCAAGATCTCTGAGCTGTATATTCAAGTGTTCCTGGGTGTTGGGCTGGAGATTAGAGGCAGTCTAGGCAAAACAAGAAATTTCCTGCAAACACACCAAAAAGCAACACTTTTCAACACACTCATTCCTGTGCTGAATCTTACCAATTCATCTGGTTGCTGTCAGAGCATGGTTTGTCTGATTCAGCCTCTGAACTCTGTTCCAGGTTGCTTCCCTGGGTGGTTCCATTTGTGTTTTCCTGGAGATTGTTCCTCTGCTGCTGATGCTGGCGGATCATTTCTGCTAAAGTCTCCTGGACCTCAGCTATGTCTCTCTGGGTGTTCTGCAAGGCAGCCATCTCTTCTGACAGGAGCACTTGGCAACCCTTCAGCTTTGACTGTCTGTCTGCCACATCAACTGAATCAGTTCTTGAGTCACTCTGTGTCTCACACTTGGGAACTTCAGTTGTACTGCAGAGGTTTTCACCCATCTCAGCTGCAGTTTGAAATGTTTCCTCAGGAGTTGGGTCAGCTGAAATACAGCTCTTCTCAAGAGCTGTCTGCTCTCTGGGACACAGCACAGGACCCAGCACAGCCTTCTGCAGGCCAAGGGAGTCTTTGGGTGGGTTCCACCACAGGTCATAGAGCAGTCTGTAAGCCACAAAGCCCTCCAGACTCCTGCAGGCATCCATGCTCTGAGAATTTGTGCTGTCCAGTTTGTGTCTGAGGTCATCACAGCCTAATAATGAGAAAAGGATTACAAATAGTTCATGGAACTTTCCAAAGACAATGACCAGATCTGGTAAGCGAACCAGGAAACCCTGGAAACCAAAATCAGGGATTTACTCAGATGCTGGCAGAGCAGTACACGAACTATGAAAGCAAAAACATCTTTGTGAACACAATACTCTGTTCTAGCTACAACGTTCTTCTCAGCTACAGCAAACTTCCTTGGTCTCAAGCTGCAAAACACAAGAGTCACATAATCACAAGCCACAAACTAAATGCACTGCATAATCTAAAGAGAATGGAGGAGAAGTTGGATTATGTGTTGCTGTGAAATGAACACAGCATTCTAAGGTCCCCCTCACATAAGTTACTTCAAGAATTCACTCAGTTTCCTACATCACTCACAGCAGGTGACACAGCTGAGCTTCCTTCCACAGTCAGGAATTTTCATTGCCCATTGGCCTTTGCACTAGCCAAATTCCACAAGTTTCCACAGATATGCCTATGTCTTACTGCTTCCAAACATCATTTAGCCTAGGAACATTAATGGACACAGCTGTGCTGGCAGGAAAGAGCCCTGTCAGTGCCAGAAGAGACACAAGGAGAGACTCACCCTCAGGAAGGATGATACTGCAAATCTCCTGCATCAGAGTGAAATTCCCAGCATCAAAACTGCGAGTCACAGCCCCGAGAACACTTTTCACTGCCTCATCCCATGTGCCCAAGTGACAGCTCAGGGCTGCCAGGGCCAGGTCATGGGAGATATGGAAAAGCACCTAAAGGAAGCACCAGAGAGCACAGTTAATAGATTTACTGCAAAGTGTGAGCTTATGACAACTGTGGAAGAGCCCAGAAGCACATGACTTGACCAAAAGCAATTTTAGTGACAATGCAATTTACACAGTCTTCTTCATGCAGGAGATAGAGCATTTCTACATCACCTGGAGCTCTAAAATAAGCCACTGTGCTTGCCTGTGTCTTAGTAAACAGATGAGAAGGGGGAGCAGTGACTCACTGTGGTCACAGAGAAGAGCTGCAGGAGCACCAGTCCACGGACAGACCTTGCAGACAACAAGCAGCCCTCCCTCCCCTACCAGTCCAATACAAACCCCTGAATCAATGTGAGACTATTCAGCTCTGTCAATCACTCCCAGCCAGCACATCTCAGTGACCTCAGTGCTGACCCCCAACACCCTAAATCAGTCCTTACCCTGCTCAGAAACAAACTGGTGGCTACACAAAGCTGTCCCAGCTGCTGATTATCTATCTCCCAGACTAAAACCCCATCCTGCAGAGACATCAGTTCCCTGGGAATGGCTGCTGCAACACCACAGAGTGGCTGGGTTTACTGCCCATCCCCAAGTAAGGATTTGTGCCAGCACAGATCAAAATCCATGTACCTGCTTTGGGTGTGTGTTGCTGGTTGAAGGAGGATGCTCAATCCTGCGAAGCTGCTCCTCTGCACATGTGGCTTTTTCAGTGGTGTCCATGCCCAGCACATTCTGCCACACTTCTGTTACCATGTCAAAAAATGGGGCCTCTCTGTTCAGCTCCCAGCTGTGGTAACAGGGGGGCACGGGGCTCTTCCGCTCACAGGGATTCCTCTCACTGAGGCAGCGGCAGAGCAGCTCGTTCAGGCAGAAAACCAGTCTGTGTCCCTTTAACAAGGAGGGAAAAAAAGCACTGAGCTGTTGCAACAAGAAAAACAATCCCTTGCTGGCCACAGCAGGTAGTGTGACTTAAGAACATCATGCCTGGTAGCAGCTTCTTGGACAGAGCTTCTAGGACAGAGCCTAAAGTCAGAAGGAAACCTCAGAGCAAGGCAAGGTAGCCACCTGCTTCTCAGTCCACAAAAACACTTCAAATGTAAGCCTCCAGCAGCTGGACTTCCAGTTGGCTCATTTGTTCCTTTAATGTTATCAGCAAATACTTCATTTCTTTCTTTTCATGATCAGTATTATACTTAAAAGAAGAATCCCACTTTTCTCTACAACCTCTCATATAACAAAAAGCACAAAGTCTACATGCCTCCCCACCATGAACATTCCACAGAGTCATTCCAATATACTCCTAGAAAAATATTTTGAGGCAAAACCAGCCCAAAGGACCACGTGTGGACTATTAACAAATGGGAACTGGTGCCAAGTCATGTCAATCTGGAGAGAGACAACACTGAAGAAGGTGGAAAGGAAAGGACCAGACTCACAAATAAAGTTTTATGCTGCTGAAGGACTTCTTGAGCTCCCACCCAGTTCCTGGATAACAGCAGGTCTTGGGCACATCTCAAAGACAAAGTTGCTGACAACTCCTCCTCCCCAGATATCAGAGCAAGCTCAGCAGCAGTTTTAAGAGATGCCACATCCCCCTTTTTTGACAATACTTTAACTGCATCATAGGGTGAGGAAGCTCCCAAATAACTGAAAAAGATAAAAGCAAAACAAGTTGATTGTACTAACAGTTTTTAAATTGTATTGCAACACAGTAGCACAAATACACAAATGAAAATGACCCTGGATATTCCACAGGTTCTCAGAGCTCTCATCAATTTTTCTTATCAAAGTTTGCTACAGACATATGGTGAACAATCTGATGCAAAGCCACAAAGTCACACAGCCTCAAAGTCAGGACTGAAATCTCTGATGGTCTGCATACCACACATGGCTTGGATGAGCAATAAAACCACACAGATTCAGAAGACAAAGGTTATATGCAGCTGTTTATCCCTACTGAATTTTATTCAAATCCTTTCACAAGTGTGAGACCCACAAAAATGCCAGAACTGAAATCAGCACCAAGGAGAGGACATTACTCCAGCCAAAATATTTCAAGGAGTATTAGTAATTTTGGTAGTCACAAAGTTAAAGCACTCCAGTTGGAGCAGGATAACCCAATGAACAGGATATTAGCTAAGGCTTCAAGAAACTCAAGATGAACTGCTACACTGCATGTTCCCAGTGGAAAAGCTGGAAATCTCACATAGTCTTTTTGTAGACAACCTAATCTTAGTCTTGCTAGACTAGTTTTCAAAAACTTCCAGTAATGTCTGTGGAAAGAGATGGCTCTACTGTAACATGGCATTTGGACATTCTGCTCTGAACTGCTCTCTGGAGCTTCTCTTCCCACCTACCTTAGAGGAAATTTAGTGAGATCAGGCTCAGAAAGCACCTCAGACAACCAACGACCAGACCAGTTAACAGATTTCAACTGATACAAAACCAAGAACCATCTTTGTTTGAGGCATGGAACCAATTCTGTCTTCTCCCCAGTAGCACTCACCATTTGGCAGCCATGGAATAATGCCCATCTTTCTCCAGCAGAGCTGCCCAGCTGGTGTAGAGCTCCTTCAGAACTGGATCTTCTGGTCGCAGCCTGGCCTTGGCCATTACAATTGCTTCCCTAATGAACATCAGGGAAACCAGACAGAAAAGTTAATCTGTGTGCAAAGAGTGAACCAAAATGCTCAATTTACCCCACAAAAAACCCAAGATAAAGTGCTAAATGTAAATATACAGCAACCTGTAAAAATTGTTGACTTTCAGGAGCTCGATAGCCTCATAGACTTTATGGATGGACAGGAGATGGGAGGCAGCCTTCACATACTGCTCCTGGAAACACAGCTGCTTGGCAAAGGCTTCCACTGTCCACACCCAGGCCTGGTATCCAACTGCAGAAGAGAAGGCAACACCATTGGAGGCAGTTTTATGACTGCAAGAATTCCTGTGTGATACCATCACTGGTTTGTTCTATAGGTACCTCTTCTCTGCCCCAGGTCAGTTTCTATTTCTTAACCACCCTAACACAAGTCAATGAAGCAGGGCAAAACTAAGGCTTCAACATGACTGCAGGACTTCAGTGACTTAAAAGCACATTTAAACCAGCAACAAGCTGTAAGGACTGCTAATCATATCACAAAGAACTAATTCCTGAGCTTCTGTCCAGAACCATCAGAATGAGGGGACCCTTGGCAGCCAATTCCACCAGTTTGTGTGTGCTAGAGCAAACATACCCATGGGTGACATGGCTACGAGCTGGTCTGTGAGCTCCCCCCTCTCAGCAGCTGCCTGGAGGACACCCTTCATGTCTCCTTTCCACAGCATGAGCTGCTGGAAGAGCTCTGCATGCCCATTCTCCAAGTGGTGCTTTCCTGTTGGAAGCAAACACTTCCTGTCAGCATGAGTGCAACAGCATCATTTGTCACAGTAAAATACCTTGGCAAAAGGGAAATCATTCAAGTTCAAGATAAGGCAGGTTTGCATCTGAAAGATGCAAAAACTATCTGGGAAAAAGATGTATATTCTTCTCACACAGAGCTGCATTCTTAATCCTAGACTGTAATCCACAGTAAAGAAAACTCAAGCATTTTTCCCAATTTGTTTTCCACTTGAATACAACAGTTACAGTGGACATATTCTTTATGCCACTTACCTTCCATATCAATCATCTTGTGCAGAGAATCTCTGTCTGTGAACAGCCCCAAGTGGATGCAATCCTTGAGGTCAGGGGACACATCTTCATTATTATCTAAACCAGATAAGAAGAATGAATATTTAGCATTTAACACAAAACTGGGAACTGGAATGTGCCAAGTCACTGTACCACTCAAGTGCTGGCAAACACTTCTGTCTTCTACTTTCTTTGCTGTACAGCAGATTTAATAATTTGCTGGTCAACACACAGATCTAAGTTTGATATCACACCAAGTCACACTCTTTGATAAAGGTGAGGATTTAAAACATGTGCTGTGGTTGAAGTCAAGTCCCTGGACACCTGATTTTGATTACCTGACTCCAAGTATTTTAAATTTTATACTGGTACCTTTAGTTTTCAGACATGCAGCCAGCCTCAAGCAGTCCTGATGCAATTCTTCTTTTGATCTGTGATCCATTAATGTGCTGAAGGGCAGAATAGAACGAGGCTTCCTCTTCTTCAGAGAGGCATCAGGAGCTGAAAAATCAGACACATTTTAGTCACTGCTGCTGCAGTTACAGCAAAATTCTTCAATTTATTTCAAATTATTTACCCTTTTCTTTCTCTGTCACTTATTTGGTGTCAAATTAGGAAGGGAAGCTGCAGTCAAACAAGTCAAGAATGGGGAACTCTGCCTTGACACAATACTGTTAAAATCCCTGAAACATACTAACTTGGTTTCTCTTTAAGTGGATCCTTTTTCACAGAAGCAGTTTTCTGGATCACAAAAGGCTTTGGCAAGCTGCATGAAGAATAATCACATGCAGATGAAGATGTATCCCTGGACACTGTGATTAAAAAAACGAAAAGCAATGAATGGAAACGCACACACAATAATTCACATATTCACATTCTGTTACATTAATTTTGAAACAGACAGAAACCAAGCTTTGCCACAGAATTTAACAGTTTTTAGGGAAATATCAAGAAAACAGAGAACTGTCAGAAGGCTAAATGAGATGTCAAGAGACACCAATGAAGTTCCATGAGTATTAGCAGATTTATCAATGCTGATCAAAAATGACATTGTTTCAGGCCAAACGCAGTAACTCTGTCCATGAGGCCAGAATCTTCTTATCTAAAGACAGTTAGTCCCAAACTAGTTTAGAAAATTATAAAAGGCATTCTAGAGGCATTTTCCTTCAAGTGCACAATTTAAATAAAACCAAACAATGAGAAAATCTGCATGAAAATTAAACTTGGTGATGCTCTGAGGGCTGAACAGTCTGGGAAACATTGAACTAAGATGATTTGATTATTACCAGTCACAGAGACTTTATCAGCCAACTCTGCCTCCTGAGGTTCTTTTTCTCCCTCGTGGTCTGACACTCCATTTTCCTCCAGCAGCATTTCCTTCATGCTGTCATCTCCATTCATGGCATCATTTGCATCCTGCTTGCCTGGACTCTTGCCTACAGGCTTTTTCTTCTTCTTGGCTTTGACTTTTGGCTGTATACTTCTTTTCTTCTCTAATTCTATACTCTTTTTGCCTGTAAAATGTGCAAATTTTAGTGTATTAACTGCCTATATCTCAGGATGAACATTTAGTTTCCAAATAAGGACACTCAATTTAAACCTAGACACAATTTATTCCTGAAGAGGAAGAGGCAGGTTTGAAATTCAACACAAGAACTTGCATCATTTCAACATGGCAACTCCCCAGTTCTCAGCTCCAACATCACCTTCTGGGAAGATCATTTTTGAACACACTCACCCTGAGGAGGCCGTGTGTGCTCCTGCTTGGAGATGTGCCATTTGTGAACAGAAAAATCATCTGCTCCTGTATAAACACAGTCTGGATCCACTGGTGACCACTGGACGCTCAGCAGGCGGCCCTGGTGCCCTCGGTAGTTGCAGAGTGGCTCTTCCTTCATCACATCCCACACCTTGGCAACAAGAAAGAAATCCCATCATTCAAAGTCGCTTCTGCACCTAATACTCTGCATTTTCTCATGATTTGCAGAGGTAGGAACTTCTCTTTTGGGATTTTTCAAACACCAACATGCAAATGGAGAAAATGCAGGGCTTCCTTTGTTTGCACTGATACAACTGCACAACATCTTTCTTTTCTAAGGATCCAAAAATGCAAATATGAAAACCTTAATAACTAGGCTTACAAATCAATTCTCAAATCACAACATAATCAGGTATCCAGAATTAGCAGATGGTTAGCAAAGGTAAACTTGCAGTACTTCAGTAGTTTAATCTCACAAAACCAAGCTTTGCTCTTTGATCAGCTGTGGAATGGATGATTTGAAATACAATTCTGAGGTGCTTTGGACAATACCTGTGCAGTGCCATCATAGCAAGCAGACACCAATCTTCCCTCGTGGTGGGGGCTCCAAGAAAGACTTGTGATTTTAGCTGTGTGCCCAGCCAGCGTTCGAAAAGGCTCTGTTATTGTCAAAGGATTTTCTGAAGAGTTCTCTAAAAGAAAAAAAAATATATTCAGTATGGTCAGAAAGACAAAACAGAAATAAACCAAAAAAATGATGCCATGATTTGGAATATAATCTGCAAACTGTTACCTACAACACTCTTCAGATTATGCACATAAATGGTGGCATTGATGGAGCCTGAGGCTATCAGGTAACTCAGCTCTGGCTGGGTCCCATGCTCATGGTGCCAACGAATGGCATTGATCAGTTTGTGATGCTGCTGGATAGTGCAGAGCAACTTCAAGTTTGGTGCCTGAAATATTTCAATTGAGCTGAAATGTAAAAACAGCAGTGTAAGAATTTCAGTAGCTGGTGAAAATGGGAACTTTCCTGTTATCTTGCATGCGCAGAATTGAAGCACGTGAATCAGAGTAACTGAGTTTGTGCTTTCTGGATTCAACTCAAACCCTGGTTTCACTGATCAGCAAAAGTGCATTTCAACCACGAGTGGATCCTTGAAATAGAATTTAATGTGATAATGAGGATCCTCCATGCCAAGAGCAGCTACAACAAATAACAACAGGGAATACTATATTATCATGATTCAACTACATCAGCAGTGAAAGAACAGAGACAAAGCAGGGCAGCAAAAAGTACTTTTGCTTCACCACAGGACTGTAGACAAGATCAGCACAGACACCACCTTAACCCCAAGTGGGACATACCCATCCTCATTGCCAAGAGCCAGGAGTTTGCCATCTGGTTTCCAGCTGACCTCTGTACGTGCAGGCAGCTTGTGCTGCAGAAAGAAGACACAATTATTGCCAAAAACTCTTAAATCTCTCTCATTCAACAGAGCAAGGCTGGCAACTGGACAGAGCTGCAATTAGTCTGCTAAATGAAGAGTCACAGAAGTGTCCATTGCTTTTGTAGCAGTGATATACACCTGAGCAATTAAGACTGAAATTACTGATAAAAGAACCAATGATTGGTTTTTATTGTTGCTTAGTTCTGAGAAATATTTTGAAGTTTTGTCTGTATTCCAGTAAGACATTGATGTTTCATATCCTAACACTCCTTGGAAAGCACCAGACATGGGAGGCAAATCCTTTCACACGTCAAAAGAAACCAAAGTTTACTTTTAATTATCCCTACTCATTCGAATTCAGACAAAAGCTACTTACAATTTACACCTCAGATGCCTAAATGTGATCATTTCAATGCCTCTGACACTACTCTCTTAACCTCCAGAGAGTCTTAACTCAAGGAAGAAGCCAAAACCCAGCTGATACAAATCAATACCCTTGGACTGACTCCAGCAGAAAGAACTGAGTATCCAACACACTTCACTTATTTTATACTTTCAACTAAGAAATGACTGGTCACACTTGAGAAGATACTCAGTGATCACCAGCCACTCTGCACTGGCTGCAGTATAAATGGAAACAGCCTCCTGCAAAATCATGATTGTTTTTAATTAAAGGTTTGTTTTAAAAAGTTCATGGTCAAAGCAAGGGAATTAAAGGAATTGAGGTAAATAACTCATGCATGCCCACCACGTGGTCTAAGCCAGGATTTATTCAGGATATCACTTCAAGTGCTTTGAATCTGGAAATCTCCTAGTATTTTAAACAGCCACATACAGTTTTAAACCCAAACTCTATCCCTCATTTACCCTTCCCAAGTAAATCACAGTGTAGAAAACAGAGCAACTGATGTCAAAAAAAGATGAGCCATGTTGACACCGGGAGAAAAAAAATACCAACCACCCTCTTCAGACACAAATACACAAACTCTTTAAATAGTCTGAGTCAGTGTGACTGAAGTTCATCTGTGGAGAATGAGAGGTTCAAGTTTTTTTGCTACAGATACATCAAAAAGGCAAAATCAGAAACTTAGAACTAAAAGGCTAAGGAAACTCTGGCGTGGTTACCATGAATCCATAAAACCCCTCAAATTCATACTCACTTTGATTGAATTGGTGTCTCTGATGACTTTGTTGATGTCACTTGCTTCTCCATTAAGCTTCCAGGGATTGTGTTGAAAAACAATTCCTTCTCCAGCACAACTATATAAAGTTACAGAGGGCTGTTCACTTTCTTCTCCTATCCAACAGAGGAAAAGAGCTAATTACACTCTGTTCTTCATCACTCTTCACACAACTAATCTCTCCCACTATAAATCAAAGCATTATTTCAAAAAAGCAATATACACCCTTCAATTGCCTTTGGTCCAGCAGCAGGAAATTCTCACAGTACAACCCTCTAAAAGGAGCTTTAATTTATACCAACAGATCCCTCACAGCACAATCACTGCCAACAGTAAAATTACCTTTAAATTTTGGTCCTTAAAAGAAAAGAATCCAAGTTGTGTAAGAAGGGCTAAAGTTCAAATGGCAGAAACTCTGGAACCTGTATTTGATTTGATGCAATTGCTGCAGGAAGCCTGTGAAGTTCCTGGCCTGTAACACCCTGAAGCAAGCCCAGAGGTGTGGGGCACTACTCAAACCTATTTCCTGAAGGTACCAGAATTCACTAACTACAAGAGTTTGCACCCTTGCAAAACTGTTAACAGCTCCTCAAGCAGAACACATTCTTAGCTGCTCCAGAAGATTGCCACCAAGCAAATGGGGCTCCTTCTCCTAAGAAGGGAGGGAATAGCAGTTTCCTGGCACCTGTGTGCTCTGCATGGACATTCCACTTTGTCACAAGGTGCTGGAAGACTCACCAGAAATCAGAGGAGGAGTTGGAGGACCCCAGGCTAATGTGTACACTGTCTTCTTGTGGTAAGTGCTGGAGATCTGAGGTGGCTTATTCTTAGCACTGGGCAAGAAGATGAGGAAGCAGGAGCAGTCAGATTTCAGCAAATGGAAATTAAAAGAAGATAAAATCAAAGCAACATACTTGAGACACCAGGTGCTCTAACATTCCAAAGCCATGGCTCAACCAAGCTTTCTTTAACATCTGCTGTAGGACACTACTAAAACTGACACATATTTGTCTTGGTGACCCTCCCCTCCTTCCCTGAAAATGTATTTCTGGGTAAAGCCTTCCTGAACTGATGTCCTCCCACAGGTCATGCAGTTCACCTTAGAAGCTCACAGACAAAATGCAAATGAAAAAATGTACTGAAAATCCAACTGTTTGACTGATTTGAACTTAATCTCACTCATCTAACAGCAAAGGTATCCCTCAGGAAAGACCACACCTCCCCTGAGTGGTACCACAGCAGCAGGATCTGACACTAATGAATTTGAAAGCTGCTTTTTTACCTGCTGGACAAGGTGTCAAATATGCCAACTTTTCCATCATCTGTTCCAAAAGCCAAGGAGCCTTCCTTAGTTGGATGCCAGGATAACTGCAAGAAAAATATAAAGAGACATAAAATGATCTAAATTACAAACACTCTATCGCTAAATAATAAACAAAAGGAAAATGCTGAAACTGATGACCTTATACCCTTCCAACCACAGCCACTTGATTTGATCACTCTGCTCTGAGTATCAAAAGCTTTCCCCCTTCCAGTTATGATGGGATAAGATGCAAGGGACTAAAATCATTAAAATGTTATTTGATAGCTACATTACAAAACAGAAATAACTGCCAGCTATTTTAGCAGGCAGTAGCTTTTGACCAACCAGTGGTTAAACTAAACCCCAACTGAAGACACCCATGTTGGTTGTATTGGTTTTTTGTATCTGTCAGAATTCCTAGCAGAGCAAGGGTGACCATGGGTGAAGCAAGGAAGAATCATGAAGGAGGATAAAAGTGAAAAATAACTTAACAGCCAGCTGGATTTCAGCTTATTTCCACTAGATGTAAATGCAAGCTTCTAGGATTGTAAATAGGTCTAAAGGCTTGTTGCCAGATTCTAAAATGTATTGTATACAGAAAGAATTGAGTATAAAATGAACAAGGTGGCTTTATCTCATTTTAGCCGGGACAAACCTTCAGAGCGAGAGAAAAACATACTTGAAGAAAATAGAATGAAACTCATAAGGGAGGAGGGAGAAAAAGGAATCCAAAGCACACTTACTGCTGTAACCTTGGACTTTATGCTTTGCCAGAAGGTTTTAACATCATAAATGTTGTTGATGGACAAAGTATTCCACACTCGGATCATGCTGTCCCCCACCCCGATGGCAAGGCAGCCGGTGTCCACGGGGGAGAAGGCAAGGCTGTAGACAAACCCTCCAAGGGAGGGCATGGTCCAGCTGCAATCCAGAGTTGACAGATCCCAGCATTTCACCTGAAGAATATTTGAGGAACGAGGAATGGTTAAATACAGAGTGACTGACAGGACAAGGAAAAACAAAGCAGAAGTGAAATGAAGAATCAAAGGGTCAAATGTAAGGCTTGGCAGGATGTGATCTGCACCCAGAGGATTCCATGTCACAGACAGGGCTGCAGTAGCTGCAAGACTGGAATGGACATATTGAAAATATTTTACTAAGTTTCTCTTCCAATTTCAAAACAGCAGACACTCTGCTACCTGTAAAAGACCAAAGATTGAAAAAAAACCCCATAAAAATAGATGCATTATTTTCTACAATTAAATGATTTTAAGAAGGAAAAGCAGGCCTTTTAAAAATAAACACAGAGGAAAAGAACTGGAAAACACCTTTCATTAAATGCTTACTATTCAAATTCAGAATGCCATAAGCATTCACTCCACCATGGTAAGAGACTGAGCTTATAAACTAACAGAAATATAAACAATCTGTACTCAGAACAAATGGCAGGAAGAGATTTATAAAATGCTAAAATAAACCCATTTCAAGAGAAAAACTATGGCCCTAAAAGGTTAGTCTCACTCAGCCAAAGTGCCTGTAGAAGCATTCCAATGCTAATTTTTAAACGGTTCTTACATCTCTGTCCATTGAAATGGAAAAAAGGAGCTCTCTGTCTTGGTGCTTCACAGAACTGAGATTGAACACAATTCGGGAGTGGTTTTGTCCTTCTGAAGATCCCAGAAGAGTCCACTTGCGTTTGCCAGGCTGGGTCAAATTCCAAAGGAGCAGTTCTCCTCTGCAAAATTGAAATTTATTTAATTTTTTCACTTCAGAAGAACAACACAGGCCCTATACCGACTATATGACAAATATACTGCAAGTATACAGGAGTAAGAGATGCTGCAGACATCTGTAAAATAACTACACACACAAACTCCACCTGAAAACTGCCATTTTTTCCCAGTAGATGGGAACAACCACAATTAGTACTATTAGCAGTCAAAATTCAGATTGTTGGATAAATTATGGGACAAACAGCAATGTTCTCAAAGTCTGAACTCTAACTCTTGGCCTGTTTTCTCCTGTAACACTGGAAAGGAAGGAAGAAGGGGGTGTCTTTTCTACTCAGCACTTCCTTCAGCAGGAACAAATGACTCTGCAGCTGCTGCTGGGTGCCCCACTTACCCAAAGCCACTGGACAGGAGGTCTGAGGGGTGGCCAGCAGGCCAGTGCACAGTGAGCCAGATGCGCTCCTTCACCGCCGGGTCCACGGCTCCACCTCTCCTCTTGGTGGGGGGCAGCTTCAGAGTCATCACACCTGCAGGACCAGGAGGCATCACTGCACTCACACCTCCAAATTCTCAGTGTCTTAGGTTAGAAATGCAAGATGTGGCTGAGTGTGTATTCTGTGGCCACCTGTTAGAGGTGAGGCAGTTATCTGCTGTTCATCGGGCAGTTTTCTTTATCTCTGCCACAACCAATCCTCCCTCTGGAAAATATCTCCTGTTCATGGGCCAGTGAGTGTCCCTGCATGGCTGATAAAATTCCATCATCCCATTGGGAGAGGCTCCACCCAGGGGGAGGAGCCAAGCATTCCCACCTGGATACAATCTGAGGATTGGGACACCACAGCAGCCTTTGCCCACTGCATTCCCAGAGGAAGCCCAGGCCCATCTACAGCACCCCTGGACCTTCAAAGGAAAACACCACCCTTCTCCAGGATCCCTGCTCCACCAGAGCCACCCCTGGCACTGCAGAAGGAGCAGCCACCATGGAATGGGACTGTGCAACACCCTGACCCACAGGGGGTCAGCTCCTGTTCTGACTCTGGCAGTGTTGTTTTGTATGACTGCATTTTAATTTTTCTCCTAATAAAGAAATTATTCCTGTTATTCCTACTCCCGTATCTTTGCCGGAGAGCCCCCTTAATAACAAAATTATAGTAATTCAGAGGGAGGGGGTTTGCATTTTCCATTTCAAGGGAGGCTCCTGCCTTCCTCAGAGGACACCTGTCTTTTCAAACCTAGACAAACACAGGAGTCCTGTGAATCTGCAGCTTTAATTGCATTCCCCATGCCTTCAGCACACAAAGGCAATTTGCAGTTCAGCAGTTATTCCACACCTTGTTACTGTTTATCTCTTACTTACTCCTGCCTCTGGTACAGCTCCATATTCGTATGGTTTGGTCCTTGCTTCCAGAGGCCAGGTAACAACCTTTCCTTGTGGCTGTGTCCTGTGTCAGCTCTCCATTTGGAACCTTGCCTTCTTCTGAAGGAGCTGCTGAACACCAATGAAGTCAGGTTATTATGCTTTAAAAATCAAAGCTTCATAAAAATGAAGCTGAAAATTATACTGATTTGTATCAGAACACATTTTATTGAGCTTATCAGTTACTTGGCTAATTACTAACCTTCTGTAAAAAATTCAGTCCTCTAGAAGAACATTTATATGAACTAAAAATTGCTCCACAAGTTGTTAATCATGTTCACATACCCTGGAGCTCATCCTGCCAAGCAGGTAACCTTTCTTCCCCAGGCACAGGGCACCAGGCCAGGCAATGGATTTCATCCTCGTGGCCTCTCAGCCGGTGCACAACTTCTCTCTTCCTGCTGATATCAATTATCACCACCATGCCATCCTTGTAGCTGAAAGCAGAGATTTAAACCCATGAAGAGATTCTTGGATGGTTGTGGAATAATATCCAAGATGATTTACAGGCTCTTTCCAGGGTCACTATCACCCTGTTACAGAGAAGCCAAGCTGGACCATTACACTTCAACAGATTTCTTTGCCTTTGCAGGTGTATCAGATCTAAATGTTATTTCTGATTTGTTTTACTCCAAAACTAAAAGAACAGTCACCAAAAATAAAAAATAAATTTACCTTTCAACCATGCAGCAAAACCTCACAATTAAACCCTTGCAGATGAAGAGTGGAAAACAAAACATAAGGAAAACAAAACATTAAGTAATGAGCATTTACCCAATGGCCACCAGGTTTTCATGATGAGGAGAACAGGTGAGACAGAACACTGTCCTGGGCTCTGGGAAGAACTGCTGGCTGTCATTTCTGTTGTGCCAGTAACAAACAATGACACCTTTCTCATCACCAGTCACAATCAGATCTTTCACAAGAGGGGACCAGTGCAGAGCTGTGATGGCATTCTGCAGAGAGAGCATTGCAAAGGTTTGAAGCTGTTTTACTGCCACCTAACACAGAGCAACAGGAAGGAAACCATCTGTGAGCAGTGCCCACATCCCTCTGGTTTGCCCCTGAGTGCCTCAGTTCTCTGAGGTTTTAGAGGATGGATGGAGCTGCTGAGGGGGACTCCTGAGCCGCAGTAACTCCATTTAGTAAATCCACATTGACTAAATTACTAAATACAATAAATTCCTAAATACAATAAAATACTAAACACACATTTAGCCTGTCCTGTGGGCCACAGCAGCTTGCTGAGATCATTTCAGGCGAGCTGGGTTAAGCGGCAGTGAGTCCAAACCACAGGCAGCCGGCAGCAGATTACAGCGACGAGCAGCGCCGCGGGCCACGAACAAAGAACGGCCCAGGAGCGCCAAACAGGCTGAATCACACCGGCTTTGAAATCCACTACCGGGCTAAGCAGCCTCGCCGTGCTTTGCGAGCGAGCCCTGAACAGCCGCGAGTCGCCGCGCCCGTGTCCCCACCTGGTGCACGCTGTACTCCAGCACCGCCGACAGGGCCCCGCTGTCCCAGATTCTGACGCTTCCGTCGTCCGAGCTGCTGGCGCAGAGGCCGCTGTGCCCGGGGCAGTGGCAGAAGGCGAAGGCGGAGATGCGGTCCGTGTGCCCGATGAGCTCCCCTGCCGCCACAGCGAGAGCCCGTCACGGGCACCGGGAGCCGGCCGAGCCCTCCCGGGGCCGGCCGAGCCCTCCCGGACAATCCCGGAGCCGGCCGAGCCCTCCCGGAGCCACCCGAACCCTCCTGGAGCCTCCCGGACAATCCCGGAGCCGGCCGAACCATCCCGGAGCCACCCGAACCCTCCCGGGGCCTGCCGAACCACCCCGGAGTCACCCGAACCTTCCCGGAGCCTCCCGGACAATCCCGGAGTCACCCGAACCCTCCCGGAGCCCCCCGAACCATCCCGGGGCCTGCCGAACCCTCCCGCGTGCCCTCCCGGTGGCGGGGAGGCCCCGCAGCCCCCGGTACAGTGAGGGGGCAGGGAAGGCTGTAACGGTACCGTAAAACACGGGTGCGGCGGCAACATCCAGCAGGCAGACGCGGTGCCTCGCCGCGAAGCCGAAGAGGCGGCCGTCGCTGCTGGCGTCGCTGCAGCGGCTGCTGTACCAGTTGGGGGAGGCGGGCAGCGCCCGCACCCCCATCCCTGTCCCCGCCGCCATCGCCCCGGGTCCCCCCGCGCCGCCCCACGTGCTCCGGGCGTTGCCGCCGAGCGCCGCGCACGCCGTCGCAAACTGTCGCAAACCGCACCCCTGTCCCTGCGCTGCCGCAAAGCGAGGCCGGGAAGATGGCGGCGCGCTGGGCGCTGGGCGCGGGTGAGGCTGAGGGGACGCGGCCCCGGGTTCGGGGGGGTCTCGCTGGAGAGGAGGGCACCGGGTGGATCGGAGGGATGGAGCAGCTCTCGTATGAGGAAAGGCTGGGGGAGTTGGGGTTGTTCAGCCTGGAGAAGAGAGGTTTCGGGGTGACCAAGTTGCAGCGTTTGAAGGCGCGTCCAGGAATGATGGAGTGAGAGCATTTACGAGCGCCTGGAGTGGCAGGATGAGGGGGATGGCTCCAAACTGGCAGCGAGTAGGTTTAGATTAGATATTATAAGAAAATCCTTCCCTGTGAGGCCCTGGCACGGATTTCTCAGAGCAGCTGTGGCTGCCCCATCCCTGGCAGTGTCCAGAGCCCGGCTGGACGGGGCTCGGAGCACCCTGGAATAGCGGGAGGTGTCCTGGCCATGGCGAGGGTGGGACTGGATGGTCTTCACGGGCCCTTCCAACCCAACCCATGCTGTGATTTTACCATTCTGTTCATGCCTCCCTCACTCTCCCCTCCCTTCAGGTGCTGCCTGGGCTCGGGGTCTCCTCAGCTGGGCACGGCCAGAGAGGTGAGTTTGCCTCTGTCAGGGGGGCAGGCATTGCCCTGCTTGGGCACCTGGGGCTGGCTCTGGGGTCCCGTGGCTTGGTCATCTCCCCCAGCCCTGGAATGTGGGCACAGGTCACTCTGCCCCTGTGGTGTCTGCGTGTATTCAGTGCCATGATGGAAGTGTCTCCTCACTTCTTTCTGTTGGACATCCATATTTTCTCTGACAGGCCACAGTAAGGTGCTATCTGTGCTGTCCCCAGTCACTGCTGTCCTTGCTTGTTCCCCTCATTCTGGAGGAATCCCATAGTTGTGCTGCAGGAGCACTGGAACTGCCAGCTGTATCCCTGCAAATACCTGAAAAAATATTCCATGACACTGAAATATGTATCTGTGCTCACATATTATTGTGAACAATGCTGTACAATGCCCTTTTGGCCTGCTCTGTTTGCCTGTCATTTTTAAGATGCTTTTCATGGGTTGCCCACACATACAAAGATGTTCAAGGCTCAGTAAAACTCACAGTATTTGGTCTGGAACTCATCTGTTTCTTGTAGTCACCAGTGGCTGCCCACTGCTGCTTTATCCAGGCAGCAGGGGGCAAAATATAGCTTGGTTTTTCAGACTCTGAGCTGAGCAAACTGCCTGAAAATTGATTTTATTGCTCTCAGCTGTCTGGTTTTTGGATTGACTTGATTGTATTTTGGAAGTAGTTTAGAACACCTCTGTTCTCAAGTTTCACAATGTTTATGAACCTCTAATGCTCTGAAATACTCAGCCCTTTGAAAAGCTAGAAATACTCACTGCTAAATGTGTTGTTGGTAAAAGTTAAATAAGTATGGAAAGGACCTTGGGAAAGGTACAGATGGTTTGTGTGAGTCCTGAGCCCCACGAGAGCATCAGAGCAGAGGTGGCTGTGACTTTGTGTGACAGTCTGAGGACACTTCATGTGGAATCTCATACCAACATTCATGCTTTGCTTTAAGAAGCTTGACTCTTGCTGAATTTAAAAACCCTTTCAGCATAGACTATAAAGGATTCAACAGTTTGCTTTTTTGAGTACACAAATGTGCTGGTTCTCTTTTTCAAGACAGCAAGTTCCCAATTTTCCAGATAAACTGGGCAGGGACAAAGAACTCTTGTGTCCAGCAGCTGAGGCTGTGGTCTTGTCTTGCAGGTGGCTGGCACCTGGGAGCCTTTTTCCTCTGTCATGCATCCACACCAGCACCTCCCTGCAGAAAATTGGGAAGTGGGAGAAGAAGAACTGGATTGTTTATCCTCCCCAGCTGCCTGGAGAGCCTCGCAGAGCAGCTGTAAGGGTGCACCTGGGACTGTCCTCACCTGAGGATGTTTAGCAATTTCTGAACAGATTGTCACTGTCTGCACAAGGGGATAGTTTGAAGGCTTGTTTGCTCATTATTTAGGGTTTTATTCAGTTTGGCTCTGTTGTAGAAGTTAATATCACTTGGAATGCTTTCTATCTCCAAATTATATTGGAGCCTCAAGTTACTGGGAGCTGCTCACCTACTCAGTGTGTGGTTCAAGCTGTAAAGGGCCCATCCTCTCTGTAGAAGTTTCTAAACTACAAGGAGGTAGAAACTGTGCTATTAAGAGTTGATATTCTGGAATTGTTAGCATTTTTCTTCATTAGGAATTGATGTGTTGTGGCTTCTGTTAGGTACACTGCTCAGCAAAGTAAAAATATTTAACTCTGAAAAGAAATGGGGTATTTTAGGCCTGTATTTTGTGGGCCATGAGCTTTTATTGATTGCTTTTGTAAACATTGTGGCCTAGGACATGGAAACCCCTGCTGTGGACTGTGCTGACTGGTGCAGTGTGTGTGAAAATGCAGCTATTGACAGACTTGTTCATTAAATCAGTGTTTTACCTGTTTATCAAGAGTTTAATCTCTTTCAAATTTGTATTGATGTTGGATTCTGCCTGCTGGTGCTGGTCCCTGTTAGCAGTGATGTTAAATGGGTCTGTGGAGGCAGCTCTTTGTGCTAATCAAACTTGAAACCCTCTTCACTTCTTGATGGCTAATTAAGTTCATTCTGGTAATATTGTTTATTTGCTCTCCCAGTAAGTGGAGTATACAGCAGGGTAATAGTTTTAAGGCTGAATGGGCATGTCAATCTTTGCTTCTAAAGTGGGGAGAATGAGAGGAAAAGATGGTGATAAACCTCTGATTATCCTTTTCAGGGATATCCTTTTCTGCTTATAAACTAAGTGTCATAAAATTTATTAAAATTTCACTGGTGCCAGTACCTTTTTTTAATGCTTTCAGTTTCAAATGTCAAAGCTATGTGCTGTTCTCATAGTAGGCAGAGCCATTCTTATTTTATTCCTAATGAGAACATAGATTATGGAGCAGACATGGATGCTCTATTCCTGTTGTCACAGCAAAATTACTCATCCTTTAACTTATTTTTTTTGCCCCTAGGAGATATATCACTGTCGGAGGGACATAAAATACAGCAAAGATAAGATGTGGTATCTGGCAAAACTGGTAAGCAAAGAGTACTTTGCACTGTGCTTGAGAGAATGCAAAATATGACTGCTGTATTTGTCTTAACAGCCTCATTCAATCACAGTTTAATCAGCATCTTTATAGCAGAGTCCTGGGGATGAGCATGGATCTGGACAGGGAATGGCTGTTTGTAGTTTGGCTTAGCTGTAAGGTATTACATTGAAGAAATGGTAATTAAGGAAATGACAGTATTTTTGTTTTTATAATGGCAGTATAATTTAAGTATTGTCTTCTGAATAAGAGAAAGGAAATACTTGTAAATGCAGAAGTTAATTTTAACACTTTGATTGCAGATAAAAGGAATGTCCATTGACCAGGCTCTCGCTCAGCTGGAATTCAGTGACAAAAAAGGAGCAAAGGTGATCAAAGAGGTAAATAACAGTATTCTTTAACATACCTGATTTCCAGAAAACTTTAAAATCAATACCTGTCACCAGAAGTTTGGAGGTGTTTCTACTTCTGTGAGTTTTTGTGTTTCAAGTAAGCCTGTTGGGAGCACATCCTAACAACGTATTTTTGTTGCAGTCATATAATGTTGTGACTTATGAATATGTTTGGGTCACTTTTGCTGGCTCTTTTAATTTGTCATGGTGATAAAGTTCATGTGGGTGTCCTCTCTAGCAGTGCTTGGTGTTAAGTTCATGGTAAAAGATGCAGAATCCTGGTCACTAATGGCTGCTACTTCTGTGTGCTTTGGTTCTTAAACTGTAAGAGATGAAGGATATTATTAAGGAGAAGACTGAGTTCTGTAAAGGCACAAAAGCTTTGAATACACTGTGGTGGTGAGGATTCTCAAATCACTCATTTTCTTGGCTGAAGCATTGATTTCTGGTATAATTATGGCAAAGAAATGTCCTGTATTAGCTGAAAAGATTGAATGGACCAAGTTCATTTTGCCCACCTTGGAATTTATTTCTATTCAGATGTCTAATTACACAAAGTCTGTGGATGGAAGGCTGACAAATGCTGGTAGAAACCATCTTTTCCACTCCCTTTCCTCCTCAAAAATGTAATAAAATTGTCCTGAGGCTTTTTCATTCTATGCAAGGAACATCCTTATGTCAAAGATGCTTGTCTTTTAACAGTTTTTATCTTTATAAAATACTTTTTCTGTAACTGCCTTAAACTTGCAATTTCTTTCATGTTATCTAGAGATAAGAAATAGCATTCCTTAAATTTCTCCTCAGTATTTCCATTTCTTTTCCTTTTGTTACAGGTTCTGTTAGAAGCACAGGAAATGGCTGTAAGGAAGCACAATGTGGAATTCAAATCAAACTTACACATAGGTACATGTTTTTAATTTAGTGCATTAGAAAAATGTCATCCTACTCTATCCTACCCTATGAACATGTGTTATATTTAATAAGATTTTGATGCTTGAAATTACCAGAAGTGAATAGAGGACAGTTTCTGCTAAACTTAACTTTCCCAAAACATGAAAGGCACAATGTTTGCAGCATTTTTAAGATGGATGTATCCATCTGAGAGTGGAATTTCTGCTCCCTATGGAACAGAACATCCTGAAGAGGAAGATGCTTGACAAAAATCTGAAAGATTGGACAACAAGAAGCAAATAGTTTCTAGTTTTTAATGTTGCCAGTGAGAGATGCTGGAAGCTTTGTCTTTGGCTGGTACAACTTGATTTGCAGGATCAAAGTTAAACTTCCATCAGACACAGTATAAAAGTAAATGGGTAATGACAGTAAACTTCTTAATAAAAATACTTGTCTGTAGATTATTTGCAGGATTAGCTTGTAATAACTAAAGTGCTTTTTAGCCTAGAAAATGTTAGAGAAATGTTTACTCATAGGTGTTTTGAAGCCCAAAGAAAAAATTCCCATTTTGTCTAATAGGGGATAAATTTTTTTCAACTGACTTCATAAGCTTAATGTCATCTGGACTATAGAGAGTTTTGATAAGAATTCTTTGGAGCCTTCCAGACCTTTGCCCCAGGAAAGCTCAGCTCTAGTGCAGGACTGGATGTGCAGATAATGAAAATACCTGTGATGAATGGAATAAAGGGAGAAAGGAGGGAAAATGAAGTCTGTAAGACTTTACAGGAATTCATGAGACAAACTACTCAAAGGCAGTGAAACGAATACCACCTTCAGAAGAGCTGTATAATTTAGTAAGTGCTCAGTGTGTTTTGTCCTTCACCTCATATTTATCTTCATGTGCCTGCTTTCTAAATTCCCCTTTTTGGCGCTCCTAAAGAGCGTTAATGCAGCTCACGGGCTCCTCTGTAGCAGTGATCTGCTAAATGTAACAGAAGAAAGATGGAGGGGAAAATCCCGAGTAGAATTAACTTCCTAGAAGCAGCCATGAAAAATACCCTGGCAAGACAGGTGTTTTATTGCAGCTGTAGCAGTTTGTTCTTGACTGAATAATCTTCTCTGCCCTTTTCCCTGCAGCGGAGTCGCAGACGGGCAGGGGCCGTTACGTGAAGCGGCTGCGCTGCCACGGCAAGGGCATGTTTGGCATGATGAAAATCAGCAGGTGCCACTACTTTGTGAAGCTGGTAGAAGGTCCTCCTCCTCCCCCAGAGCCACCAAGGACTGGCTTTGACCAAGCAAAGGAATACGTGCAGCAGCTGAGAAACAGAACCCTTGTTCATACACTGTGACACGCTTCAGTGGCTGTATAGGCATCTCTTATTGGGCAATGTAATTATGTAAAGGAATAATTAAAGTCGTGGTTTAGTTATGTCTTTGGTGCTGCTGGAGCTGGATGGTGTGAGAAAAATCATGGGTTTTTTCTTATTTGTCAAATCAAGGGTATGGAAAAATCTTGGAGCAGCAAATGTTACTTTTTTAGACTGTCAAATCTAAAACACACGGTGCTGTTATCAAGCTTGATGTCTCTCCTATGTGTGGTGGGCCTTTTATTGTAAAACTGAGTGCTTGACAATCATGTTGCAAGATCAAAACTCAAACTAAAATTTGACATCTTAAAGTAGTTACAGCATTGGAAGAAAACAAATAACAGTGGACAAAACCAAGTAACAATAATATTTCAGAATATCAGACATCAATTTTTGGCTTATCTGGGCTGTAACAGCCTTTGTTGTGTGTCTTGGGAATTGTGTCTGGGAGAGGGAAATAAAAAATCCTAGGAAGTTCAGGCTTTGGCAGTCAGTAGGTGGCAATGTTTAGTTTGTCAGAGAGGAAGTGGCAGCAAAAACTTCCAGAATGGTCAAACTCTTGGATTTTGCCTGTGACATTAATCTGATACAGGCATGGAGTTCAGGCTGTTCTCTCTGGAAATTCATTGTGGGTAACAGGTAAAATACGGAGAAAAGGTTTTTTTGGTGAAGAGTGAACTAATTTTGCATTGTCTGGAAACAAATTGCTTTTGTAACATTGAGGAAAGTGAAACACTCCATGGATTTCATATGGAAGGGCTTGTTGCATATACAAATCAGGCTTTCAGTTCTCTGAAAACAATCCCATTTTTATCAATACTTTGAAGAGAAGAAGACTGAGATTGATAGGGGGGGATCTCATTTCACTCAAGTCAGATTTTCAAATCAAGATGGTCAAAGTTGATGAATATCAGCATAAAAACAGAATGAGCAGCTGCTTGTGCATGCAAATGTCTGACATTTAGACCTTTCTTTTCCATTCTGGGAACATTAGAGTGGGAGATAGCTTGCTTACCTCATTTGGGTCTTTTTACTGCAACAACTCATGGTAGCTTTTCTTTTCTTACATGTGTTTTCTTTGATCAGTATTGGATGATGGAAAAGGGACAGTTCCTGTAAGGAAACAAATTATTTTTATTGTCTTGACAAAGGTTTGTACAGAGTAATTTCTTTTGGCTACCAAAGAAAGGGTCTCATGATGTTAAGAGTATTAGGGGACAGTGAAGTTACCCAAGAAGCACATTGAGAGCTCAGTACCATTAATGGGGCCCTATTTGCAATCTGGTTCTCTGCAGTGCACTTTCAAACACATTTCTTGCTGTAAAGCCACGATTTAGTAACTTGCCTGAAAGGTGTGTTCTGATAAAACTCTATCTCTGCAGTCCCTGATGTGTGTTTGAAGAACTGTTTCTGTTGTACTGTGATAAACAGCTGTGCTGGGCTCTGCCAGCTGCCCTTACACTCCTCTGTCAGAGTGAATCTCTAACAAGTTGTAGCAAACTTGAAATTTTAATAATCTTTTTGGGGATCACTGATCTGGGAGAAGACTAAAGCATTGCAAAATAATCCAAGTTTAATAAGCACTCACATATATTACACTTAGCCACATGTAAATATCTAAAACCTGGCTTCTAGGTATTTTATTCCAGTACCTGTTTCTCCTGCATGCTGTAGATTTTGCTTCAGATCCTTTCTGGACCTCCAGAGAAGGCTGTGTCCTTAGAGATATCATTACTCTGGTTATGAATCCACAGACAGAGAAGTGAGAATGTGACTGATGTATTTTCCAGCCTCTTTATGATTTGTAGGTGGCCCTGAAAGTCCTTTAAACAAACAAACCTGGGCTTTAAAATTTTTTCAGTTTAAAAGCAAGGTTGTTGCTTCTTCTTATTTTCTTCCTCAAGACAGTAAGTGGGAAAAGTAATTTTTGGCATGTTTTTAGTATTCTGTGCCTTGGTAGCATTTTCTGCTGTCTTATACATGCATAACCCAGAGCTGATCTTTATGGTGCTGGCTAAGGAAGCTCCACAGCTGTGTCTGTGACAGGAGTGATGGGAGATGGGGTGAGGTGAGGAACTTTCTTGGTCCCTGCCTTTCCCTGGTAGGAATGTCTGGAATGGTTTCTGTGGTAGGTCCATCAGAATGCTGGGAACCTGAATCTTTTTCCATTTCAGCAAGATCTAGTGACACAGCTTTATACTGGTAAGTTCTATACATAATTGTATATTTATAAATATTAGAGGTTTGGTTCTACTGTGCTTTCATGGTAATTGTAGTACATCTGCACCTCAGTTAGGTGTTAGGTACAGATTCAGACACAAAATTCCATGCTAACTGCAATAAGCCTTCAGCAGATCATTTATTATAAAATAGTCTTTTAAAATGAACTGTCACCAGAAGGGATGGAGAGGCAGTGAGGCCTCTACTTGGTGCTGATTTCATGAGTAACATCTGGGGGCACTGTAAACTCACCACTGGTGTGTGTGCTGGTGGTACAGAAAAGCAGAAGGAGCAAGTACAACTGAAGGTGTAGTGAGGCTTCAGGGAAATCTGAAGAGAGCAGAACTGTGAGCTCTGCTTAGCAATGTGAGATTTAACTGAGGAGAAACTTGTAAACTTGCTGTTGGGCTTGTTCATAAACGTTTTAAAGTATCCAGTGAGAAAGTAGAAGATATCAGTCAGGCAGCCTGATATCTTTATGGATGTGTGTGGTTGTTTGTTTTTTCTTTTTTAAGACTTCTGGGTAGTTATTAATGAGGTGGTTCATCAAAGGTAGAGTAAGAAAGGCTTATGATTGTAGTTATAAAATGATCATCATCCTTTTTTAAACATGCAAGATAAATGAGTGTGAGAGTCAGTGACTGGACAGTTGGGTACTGCTGGTTCTGGCCAGGTGTGTGCTGGGAACTGCTGTGGTGAGCTGGGTTGCATTAGGGCTCAGCTGGTACCTGGGCACTGCCAGCTGTGTTCTGCCCACTGCTTCAGCTGTGTTGCTGTACCTGGTGTGAGCTTGGCTCAACCAAGGACATGCAGTGCAATTCCTGTGATTCCCTGTTGGCACAAGCAGGAGCTGTGTGACAGTCCTGTCTCCTCTGCGCTGTCACTTGGGAAATCCTTCAGTCACCAGAGTGAAGGAACAACAGGAATCACTGCTTCCTGCCAGTCCCTATGAGAATCCACTGCTGGGATGCTGGAAAGTAATTTGCAATCACAATTCTGCTTTGAATAGAAATAAGGTTACTCCTAATGTCCTCAGTGAACCACAGAAACAGAGTGTGACATTCCCCAGCATATGAGCTACAGTCCTGCTGAAAAGGCCCCTACTTCAGGCTCTTCAAAGAACAAGCTTTTATTGCTGAATGACATCTATCCAGCAGCACTTCAGCCATGTAATTTAAAATAATTAGAAGCTGAACAAAGTAAGAGAATGTAATGGCAGAAATAATCACACAAGTTGCTGTTTGCTGGAGCCTTACATGACAAAAATAACTTGAGAAAGTTTCAGGGATTGACTTTTGAGTACTTAGACTGAAGTAAGGAGCAAGATATCTCTTGGGAATAGTCAGTGAAGGCAGAGCTCATTTTGTATTTACTCTGTAACATCAACACTCTCTGCTTGTCTCAAGGAAGTTGTACATTAGTACAGAGGGCAGGCTGCCATTGAAGGGAAGGAGCCAAGGAGAGCCTAACTCTACCTTGGGCAAATTAGACATTCACCTCAAGAGTGTTAGCTGAGGAAATTAATCTAAAAGTCCACGCATGAAAACAATGACAAAATGTGGGGCAGAGCATCTGAATAACTTCTGCATCTGTGGGTGGTGCTTGTGTGTGTTGCACAGCAGGGCAGCCATCAAGGGTTGTGTGGTAAAGGACCTGTGGCACCCATGTTCCAGCTCTCAGTGCTGTTCTGTTTACACTCCTTCACTGCCAGGAATTTGTCTGCTGTGTGGGTGACAATTTTCTATCCTAATGGAAAAGTTGCAAACCAGTTTTCTTTCTTCTGCTATTAATCAAACTCTGATGCCAGCTAAGAGTGGAGTAAAGGCATTTGTACATGCTGTTGTGGGAAACTCTATCCATGTGCAGCTAATAAGCTGGGAAATGTGTCTACAACTCTCCTATTGATTATCACCTTCAGAGCAAGATAAACATGGGCCCTTACTGTATGCTGGCTGTGTAAATTAAAACTTTATTTAAATGGAAGCGGAGTGAGATGCACTGCACTGGGCCAGTACAGGATTCAAAACCAGCTCCTCTAGATGCCCAATTCTTTGCCTTCTTTTTCCCCCACTTAAGATTCCCAACAGTGCATTAAGATGAACTCAGTAGTTAGTAAATTTTCCCCTGTGTAGTTTACAAGCTCAAGGTTATGGGCTAGAACAAGTAGTGTCATGCTATAAATCAGGTGTAATGAAACAGCTTGGGAGAGTGCATAGGAGTCCTTCCCCTCACACTGTGTTTGTCCAAAAACTCTGAAGGTAGAGCTGGCATGAGCCCAGAAACCCCCACAAATGGCTGATTAAATAATTAGTAATAAGCCTCTCTCGACAGGTGAATGTGGCAAGACAATTTTCATTTTCTAGACCAAGGTGTATCTGGAGAAATTTGAGTGTGAAACAACCAGAACTGAGGCGCCCTTAGGATGGGAAGGTGGATTCCAAAGTCAGTGAAGGGAAGGGGCAAAATTATTTGAAACTTGGATTTACTTTGTGCTGACTGGAGTCAAGAGCAAGAATCAGAAGTCTGGTGCAGTTACACCTCTCTTACCTCTAAAAGTCAGTGGAAATTTCTGAGATCAAGGCAATACCAACTGAACTATTGGCTGAGTAGCCAGAAGTATCTGCATTTGTCTCTAGTATGTCACACTTCATAGCAGAAATTCCCAGCTCTTCTCATCAAGTCTGAGGTGTTTCAGAGATACTTTTCATTTTTCTTTTGCTCTTATTATCTGTCTCTTTAGGGGGCCTGCACTCACTGCTTTTGTGGGGATGGATGCTTGGAAAGCAATTATTGTTCATCGTCTCCATCTGTTCTGATGCTGGATATGCCTGTCTTTTTGAAGGCTTTCAGAGTCTGTGCTGGGAATGCATTTCTCTTCCTAGTGTTGAGAGATTTGTATTTTTAATGGGTATTTGTTTTATCTATCACATGCTAGATTTATTCACTTGATAATCTCTCAGCAACACAGGCAATCTTCTCGTGATTTTATTCATTTAAGAGTTTGGCTTTGGGCTGAGATAGCCATGAGAGGTAAATCCTGCCATGTTCTGAGTGTGCTCAACCCCCAGAGCAGCAGGGGCTTGCAGGGAGCTGCAGCACCTCAGGATGCTGCTCTTAGAAGCTTTCTTTACACATGTAATATATGAGTAAGTTACTGTGTGGTGCATGTCCTTCCTTCCCAGACCGTGCCCTTCTTTATTATGATTTCTTGCTGATAAGTGAAGCTTCTTGATGGAATTTTGCAATGACTGCCTGTGTTCAGTTAACCACTTTTGGGTATCTTAGGAGTTCTTTTTTATGTCCAGCTGCTTTGATGCAAAACAAAGGCATCCTTCCTTCTTCAGGTTGTGTTTTGTTAAAGTTAGCTGGAAAATGAGGTGTAAAAGCAAACAAAATTGCTTTAATAAAGTGACATTTCTGCCCCACTCCAGCACACTCCTGGAATAAACTCAGTATCACTTTGCCTGAATGTAAGATATTAACATTTCTTTCTATCTGCACCAGGGAAAAACAACAGGTCTTTTGTTCTATGACACAGAAGCTTCCAACTTATTACTCACTTTAAAAAAAACCTCCAGAAACTTAATTCAGATCCTTTATCACACAGCATCCTATCTTTATTTTTCAGAGATATTTTCAGATGTTATGGTTGTTCCTGATTGCAATCGCAGGGGCCAAAATCCTAGGTTTCAGAAGGAGGCTGATAATAAATCTTTCTGATATGGTTCTTGGGAAAGCAGGGCAGTGGGGGTGATGACCCAGGGGTGCTTCATATACCCACAAGGTGAAAAGCAACAGCAGCCCCTGTGGTTGGCAGTTCCTTGGCACAACTATGACTTTGGCAAGTCAATACCCTCATGGCACTGACAGCATAAACATTTTGTGGCAACTGTGCAAAGCAGGCAGCCAATTATTTTACTAATGATTTCTTCTCACTGATCTCCTCCTCCTCCAACTGCCCTAGAGAGAGAAACTTTCTCCCCTGTACTTTGCCCTCATGGATAATTGGAATAATATTTTCTTTCCTGAAAAATGTGGTGCTAATACTGCAGTAGCCTGTGCTGTGTGGGATTTGGCTGTGTCATTACAGTCCTCCTCTAAGTTCTCCCCATTTTCCAGACACTTCTAGATCCTGTCTGTGACTGTGGTAGCTGTAGCAGGGATAGTCTGAGTTTGCATCCTCAGTGACTCCTCTCTGAGCTCCATCCTGCAGGTTCCAGATTCCTACCAGCCTCTGAGCTACCTGGGGTAAAGGAAGGGGAAGCATTCAGCAGTGAAAAGGTAACTTCAGATACTCCTCCTCCATTGATTTTAAAAGGAGAGGGGTGCAGCTTCCCAATTGAAGACTGTCCTCTGCCTCACCACTCCTGTCAGCTGTGGAATCCAATACAGCCCTTTAGTCCAGAGACAGTGATGAAGTGGTTATTAAAAGCAACAGAAATCATTCAGGCCCCTTTTGATTAAAAGTTTCACTCTTACCTTTCTGGCTTTCTATGTTTTTGGAAAAGAGCTCAGCAGAGACACAGAGCCAGGGAGGGAAACACTTCCCTGCTTTGTTGTTTTGAGGGGATGGGGCTTCCAAGCATACAAAGGTGGTGTTTGCCTCTAAAACAAATGTTTGATATATTAAGATACAAATCTTAACCTTGAGAGACTGGGGACCTTTTCCTACCCAGCCTGGGCATTTGAGCAGTGATCCAAGTGCATTAAACTGTGTGGAAATGTTATCTTCTGGGTACTCATCATGGAATAAAGCACCATACATTTAAGAAATAACCATTACTTTACATATAACACATGCCAGAGAAAGAGTGTGAAAAAAAATGTCAGCACCCTTCTATCAGTCAGCTCTTTTGAATAAAAACATAAAATATTAATTTAAATCAACTGAAAGGCATTAAAAACTTGATGTTCTCCTTGCCCCAGAAGTACTCTGCTGATAAGAAACAAATTAAAAATGCAGAGTTTTCAAATAGCAAAAATGCTGCATATTTTAAATGAAGTTGGTCTTTTTATGTATAGTGTTTTGGACTAAAAAAATAATATTAAATGCACATAAAAATGATTACTGTAAATGGTGAAGACATCAAAGTTTGGCATCAAAGTTAAATGAAAGCTCTTGGAAGTCTGTTTGTTTGATCTGTACATAAATAAGCTTAAAAAGAAGCCAGGGCACTCTTACACAGCTGGAACTGGGTAGCCAGTTCAACTTCCTCTGCATCCCAGATTCCCAAAGTAGGTTAGACCCAAACATGGTCAGTATTTTTGTTGGGATTTTTGTGTTTGCCCAGTGTGCTTCTCTGCCAGTGCACCAGGGAAAATGAGCTGGCAGAAAACACAAAGTTACAGGTTCTTATAAAACACAGAGTGAATGAACTCCAGGACAGTGAAATTAATGCCTCTTTCTTCTTCTGGTTTTGGCATGAGGGTTATCAAAATGAAGGTGAAAGATGAGTCCTTGACCTTGTTGAAGCCAAGGCTCTTGTTGTTAACTGCATTCCTCCTGGTTGTGTTTCACTCCCCATTCCTGGGTTGGCAAGAAGTGTGAATTAGGAATATGGGTCAGAGCTCTGTTAATTTATATCAGCTAAAGATCTGCTACAGAACTAAGCCACATTAATGTTCAGCTCATTTTAGTTTGCTCTTAGGAAAAAAAAAAACCCAACAATCTTGAGGTATGGGATCTGCAGGTTTACATGGGATTTAGAGCCTTTCACCAGAAGACCCCACTGTGCTTTACAGTGATGAATCCTGCAGGAACCTGCACAGTGCAGAGCAACATCTGAGCTCTGGGAGCTCTTTGGGTACAGGGCAAATGTGGGACCTTTATCTACAGAGAGCCAAGCTGCAGCTCATTTAGCTTGAGAACTGCAAGTTGTAAGCAACCAGAAGCAAGACTTCAAAGAAAACCTCCTTGGCTCCTGTGACTTTTGTTTGGCAGCCCAGACCTTTGGGATCAGCAGACTTTCAGCACTTAAGGGTGTGTGGCAGTCAGTAAAACTTGTTCTTAAAACCTCTACAAATTTACCCTGTTTCATTTGGCTTCTAATCAGGGCTCTCTATCACAAACCTTTCCCCAGAACCCTAAGCTGGAGCTGCCTGTGGCTCTGTGGTCCAAAGGAAGATGTTCTGCTTTGAAGAGCAGCTTGAAAGGCCATGTGTTACCTGACATGGGAGAACATGCTGCTCCTTCACCTGGCCTGTGTTTGTAGCCCTGGAGTTAAATGTGCATCCTGCTCAGGAGGCACAGCCGAGCCCGTGCCTTTGGACATGGTGACTTCAAGGCTCCTTCAGGGGCTGCTGCAGGAGGTCACTGCAGGGCAGCCAGTGAGGAAAGTCTTAGTTGAGGACTTGCCCTTCAAAAATTCAGCTACAGCCTCAGGGTGTGTGTGCCTCTGATTTACAAAGGTATTCTTTTTTCCCTGTTGAGAAAGTCAAAATTTTCCTACCCCCATGTTCTCTTCCATTCAAGAGTTCCACAACATATGTCCCCCAAAACAATTAATTATCTTGTTAAAGCAGGGTTTCTTTTGCTTCCTGAACATTTCCCCTGTCAAGAATTAGGAGAAACCTAGTCTCTGGATCACTTTCCATTTTCTTGCTGTGAGTGGGAGTGCAGGAAAGATGCTTTTTATGAAAACAGCTATTTTTTTTAAGTGAGAGAAATAAAAAAAAACCTCCCCTGGAATAAAAACACAGCCTTGCATCCTCCCAGAGCGGTGGCAGCTGAGGTGGCAGGCTGCAATTTGGCACTGTGCTGTGCTCTTAGGGCAACACACTGTGAGCCCAAATTTATTTGTGAGCCCAAATTTCACTGGAGCCCCGTGAGAGGGTGACTGGGTCAAGGGTGGGTGGTCAGGATGTGCTCACCCCCTGTTGCAGCACAATGCTGAGGCTGCTGGGCTTCCCTGCTCTGAGGGTGTCAGCTTTTCAACCTGCTTTCCTGGCTCTTGCAGGTGTTTTTGTTGTAGCTGCCACTCAGCAGCTTCTGGTTAATTTTGGTTTTGTGCAGTATTCTCCATTGCTTCCATTCAGTGGTGGAATTTCACAGGGACCTGCAGCGCATCCCGAGGGAGGGCTGGAGGAAGGAGGCTGCAGGAACGGGCAGTGCTGATAACAGGCTCTCACTGCATGGCAAGCTGGTTTTCAGGGATCAAATTAGCTCAGAAATCCTCATGGTTTTGCTTTGTGGACAAGAGGAACAGCCAGGAGGACTCAGTGTTATCACCTGCATCTCCCTTGCCTGGGAGAGCTTCCCTGCAAGTGCAATAAATCTGTTTTCCTGTGAATGCAAGAGAGCTCTTGAAATAATCTCATTCCAATCCCCCTTGTTATTTTTAATGGATTCCAGGATGAGCTGGTTGCTATGAGTAGCTTTTTTACATAAAAATTTGGGTTTGAACCCAGCTGAATATTCAGCCCAATTAAAAGCAAAGTCTTTGCTAAAACAGAGGCAAGGGTAACAGTGGGGAAGTCTTTCATGCAAATGAACAAAACAATGAAAACAGGAGGACTGAATGTTTGTTATTCATACATATTCTTACAGGTAATTATTGTGAATTCATTCCTAAAAACTGCCCACTTTAAGAAGAAGTGATTGTATTCTAATAAGTACTTGTTTATTAAACTTCCAGTGACTGAAGTTGAATATGAATTATTAAAATGTCTGTGAGGTGCAGGGTTGTTTTTCTTTTGCCAGGTGTCTGTGAAAAATAAAAACAACAGGGAAACATGCAGCAGGAGAAGCAAAATGTAAGGCAAGAACTGGCCCTGGATCAATGGTCCCAGTCCTGCTGGCCATGAGACAGGGTCCCCAAAGTGTGCCAGCAAAGCCAGAGCTCTGTCCCCTGCAGGACAGGGGTGGGGAAGGGTCTGCACTGCCCAAGGAAGCCAGCTGAGAGTTTCCTGCTCTCACAGACTTGTGTGAGGCATGTATTTCTCTTGAGAAATAAGAGGAAATTTGGGTGGGAATGAGAATACCAGGAGTGCAAAGGTAACAGCAAGTGTCTTGCAGCACATGACAAAGGAAGAGGGAGAAGGGGGTGGTCTGTGAGGACAAGTGGCATCTGTCTGTTTGAAAAAGGCACGGTGTACCCCTCAATTTCCAAGTACCAAAAGGATTTAGACTTGGAAGTAATAACAGAGCAAGGGAAGCCTGGAGAACTCGATAGATTTATTCTTGTAAGAGGTTAATAGCTTAGCCCTTAAAATGTACCAGAAAATGCAAGGAGGTTTATGTGATGGCTTTGACACATTCTGGCAATAAATGCAATGTGAAGATGTTCCCTCCATTTGCCTTAAGCCTTTGACTCTACTCTGCCACTGCAGGAAACTCACTGTACATAAAAAAAAAGAACAGATGTGAATTTCTGTTGCAAAATAATTGTGTTTTTCTTTAGCACAGTTCACTCCAGGAAAGAAGTTCTTGCCTTCGTGCTCAGTATCTCCCAGGCTTCCCAGCAGGGTCAGGACCTGCTGACCAGGTTTGAGGACAAGTGTGGAAGAACTGAAGTTTATAGAAAATCAGTGACAGGAAGAGGGGAGATCCTGGAAGTACCTGAAAAAGAAAAGCTGTGATGCCTTCCAGAAAAGAGACTTTATCCTGGCCCTACTCCAGGAAAACTCCCAGTTGGAGTTCCCACCTTCCTACAACATGAAGTCCATCAGTTACTTGACACAAGCCAGTAGAAAATCAATTTTTTTTTTAAATTTTTTTTTTTTTTTTTCTTATATGGGTGAATTCTGGAGAACTATGGAACCAAAATGCCCTGAACAGGTGATCCTCCTGATCTTGACCAGCACCTGTGCCATTGAAAGCTTTAATTTCCCCTGATTCCTGGGAGTTTGCTGAGTGGTTGTACAATTTTGTCTGAGAGAAATGCAAGCCCAAAGATTCTTCTTTAAGCCCAGCAACCTGCTGGGTGACAGAACACAGGTACAGACACATCCATATCTTTGATTTCTGGTTATTCATGAGGTGCTGCAGGCATCTGTGCCTTTTCAGCTGAGTTCCCTGCTGTGTAGTCCTGCTTCTGTCAGTCTCCCAGTAAAAAAACACACTTTGGCCCAGTGATGTCTGCACTGCTGTTTCCTTCACGGTGCTCATATTCTGAACATTTATAATTCAAAGGCCTTCAGAAAGAAGTGACAGTTTCTCTTCTACAAAATAAAGAACATAATGACTTGTGTTAATTATTCCTCCTCGCTTACTCACTTACCAGCTCATATTTTACTCCAAGGCTTTTAGTGCCTTGGGCCAAAAAGGGTCATTACAACTCACAGCCTAATGGCCTGACCAAAAAAATGTAAGTGAGGGAGAACCAAGTCCTGAGTCCTCCACTGAGCTCTCTGGAGTCATTTATGGATGCCTTGGGAATTCTACAAAGGAGCAGCTTGGAAAACAAACAGAATTGTTCAGTGTTGAGTATTGCTCTCGTGACATCTATGCTATTACAAAGATTTACAGCTGGAATAATTCGATCTGGGTTTTTCTCTTCCCTCCATTGACTCACATTTTGGAAAGCAGTCAGGCCCTGAGAGTTGGGTTTTGCATAATTGAAGCACCAGAACATATTAAGTGGAACAACTAATGGGGACGAATTTTTCCTTTCCTTCCAGACTGGGTTATCAATTATGAATTAGTGGCAATCTAAGATCAAAGGGGTTCCATTTTTGCAACTGAATTTGAGGATTTTGGAACTGAAGAGATGAAATGCAGCTAATGACTCATTTCAGGAAGGCTGAGACAGGAGATAACTGATGGGTGGGGTTAAGTGTTTGCTTTAATATGTTTCTGACCATGGACATACATCCTCAAATGTAAAACTGGACACTGGGATCAAGTGAATCATATCAAATGAGGCTGTGAGTTCCTCTTGTGGGGCATGGCAGACAGCAATCTGATCTGCAGCATTTTCTCTTGATGCTGAACATGACCTAGTTATTGAGACACACAGAAACATGTTAAGGTTACCATGTATTTGTCACACATTTGTTACATCAATACAAGTTCCATTACTGCTGAGAAAATGCACCTCTCCAACAGGAACAGTTCAATACATGCTTAAAACAAAACAACAACAACAACAAAACCAACAAAAATTATGAGGGTTTTAAATTAAAAGTGGCTACAACCCAATGGAGGGGCATTGAAAAGATCAGCCCAAGGCAGGGCTCAGCTATGTGCTGCTCCCTGAAGTGGCAAACAATAAAGCAGTTCATGATTCAAGAAAGTAGGTGGTGAGACAAAGATCTGGGAGCCTTAGGGGACAAACAATAATCTGCTTTCTGCAAGGAGAGTGCAGGAGCACTGGACAAAGCAGGCAGGAGCATCAGGTGTCTTGGCTTTAAAATTATTTTCTCCTTGAAATCTCTGCCCCTGAGTGAGTGAGTCAGGTCAAACCAGGTGAAAAGGGTTTGTGGTTGAGTGCTCAGAGCTTTGGTAGGGGCTTTGGAGGGTGGAGGTGCCCAGGGGAGGCTGCTGGGGCTGGCAGGAGGAAACACCACCCATGGAGCTTCCCTGCAGCTCCAGAGGAGGAATTTCTTAACCTGGAGACTTGAAGGCAGCAGGAAGAAGCTTCCTAAGGAGTCCTGGCAGAAGTGAGTTTCTTATTGTGTAATAAATCTCTGGATTCCTAAGGAAAATTACTGGGGAGGGTGAGACAGCCTGGGTGGGAGGAAGGGTCTTGGGTCAGCCCTGGGGGTGGGAAGCCCCTGTGGCTGCCCAGCATTTCTGTTTGTTTTAGCACTAGTACTGGCTATCAGCCCTTGCTTCAACAGCAGAAAAAGTCAATTATTTTGTGTGCTTTTATGTAAAATATTTTCTTTGGCCTCAAAGTTATCATTTTTAATAGGATGTTAGATAAATTTCATGCTACATATTACTTGTTTTGTTTGGATAATGCCTTCTAAATAGGAGTTTAGATAAATTTATTTTTAATTGTTTCTTATTTTGTTTGGATAATGCCTCATAGTAGGACTTTTGAAATTAATGTGCCTCTATTACTAAATTATAATGGAGCAATTATGAAAATAATGAATTTATGATCACAACTGCTGTTGGAATAAAAAGGAAGGAGGTTCTAATGACCTGACTCACCTTTGCTGATGTATCAGAGAGAAAATGAGGCTTGGAGCACTAAATGTTATATTCAAACTGTTTAATGTATGAAGAGAAACTTTCAGAATTTCAGACTTACGTGAAATGGGAAATGAGAATTTATTTTGAAATAAAAAAACATTTCTAACTGCAGAAGCCAAATGGAAAAAACCTGCTTCAGCTTTCATTAAGAAATTGGTTCATTCCCCACCCCTGCTTTTGTCTTGAGGACTTAAAACACCTTTTTTGAGGATCTCTAATGAAAAATATTTTTCCCCTCCATAAATTTTATTTCTATTAGAGTTCTGATGTGGCCAAGGTGTGTTCTGGTACTCTGAGTTGCAGAAAGCTTTCTTGTTATCTGGCTGTAACAAGGAGCACCTGGAGATGAGGATCTCCCCCTCTACACACCAGTAAAGAATCTGTTCAAATCAGTGGCTTCAAAGTTTCTTTGTCTTTCTCTGGATCAGTGTCTGCATTTGTTCACCTTGTTCATGTTTCTCCAAGTGCTCCCCTGATACTAATTTTATTTGGGTATCTGCTAAGTAATAAATCTTTGTCAGAGACAATAGAAGGCATGACCTGGGCATGGTCTTTTAGAAAATAAACCTAAACCAATTACAATAGGGAAAATACTCAGCTCTTGATTAAGACTCTGGGATAGATTTGGTGATGACTCTGTTCAGACCTCATATAAAGCTTTATTTTTTCTTGAAAGGATTTTCTTACGGCTGCAGAGCCATTGTTTAAGTTACTGCTCTGTCCTCTTCAGTGGTTTCTGTGCTTTGATGCTCGATGCAGGCTCTGTGCACAGAGGGAGCCCTGGGAGCCTCTGTGCTGCTGTGTTTGCCCAGCCTGGGCTCATTATGGATCTGATGCAGGGGCTCCCCGAGGTGAAAGCATGTCACAGCAAAGCTGTCAGGCTCGGTGGGCTGCTGGGCTGAGGTGTTGAACCACATTCCTTATCTCTGCATGGCTCTGCATCCTCTGCCTTCTTCCCTGGTGCTGCCAGGACATCCAGCAATTTCTTTCCCTGGGTTGTGCTGGTGATGGGATTGAGAATCTCCCATCCCCTCTGTTTGCTGTTTGTTTTATTGGAGGTGTTGTTAACCTTTACTCAGTGCACTTATTTACTTCAGGTTTTAATAGTGTGATAAGGTCACTACAAATTTAGTGGGAGGCGTTTTGAGCACTTGCAGCCATAAATCACAGTGTTCATCACCCTTGTGCAGTTTGTCCAGAACCAGAGAAATCCATTTTGGTCCATAACATGAAGGCCAAATAAAGCCAGGTATCATACTGAGAAAGCTTTGACGTATGGCTCTGAAAGAACCTGCACACTTCCCCTCTATAAATTAACAGCTATTTTCCAGAGCTGACAAGTAGCTGATATTCTTGGAACTGATCCTATTTGTGGCTTTTTCCCCCCTCCCCTCTTCCATTCTAGTCTCTTGATCTTTCCCTTTAGAAAATCCAAAGGGTAGAAAAAGCAGTCTGTTCTCTAAAGTAGGTTTTAAAGCACTGGTGGTATGGACCCATGTCACAAGTCTGGTGAACTTGCTGGTAGTGCATGAAACCCTAAAACCTCAGGGACTCCTCTCTGCAGGAATATGTTCTTATCTATTCCTTTACACATTAGATTTTTTTTCTTCTTAGACAAGACAGCCTTTGCAGGTAGGATCAAACCAGACTGCAGGTCACCCTAAGAGCTGCAAAGCCCAAGTGACCAGAAAGGGACAGCAGCCAGCTCTGCTCAAGAGCTGTAGATAAAGCACAAGGGGATGTTTTGTGGGCCACTAAACAGCCCTGGCCAGGAAATGGGCTTGATAACCTGGCATGGATATCCTGCTTTAATTCCTGTTGGTTTATGGCCCCTGCAGTGCCCCAGGAGCCTGGCCTCACCCCTGCCTTTAGTCCAGCAAAATTCAAAGGGTGTTTGAGAGGGGGAGGAAGGGATTAGTTGCCAGCAGTGGTGTTGGACTCCTGAACTCTCTAAATGACCCAAGAGGAGATTGATTTCACCTGTAAAGCCCAGCAACCTCCTGGGTTTTAAGCTAGCATTAAAAATTAAATGCCAGTTTGTGTGCTATTAAAGGTGGAATGAAATTGCTGCATCCTACCACATTCAGAGCAAGAGAAAGATGGAGACTTTGTAGAGCTCAGCAATGCTGTTACTGTGAAGTGCAAAAGCAGTGTGAGGAGGAAGGATGGCTGTCTCCTCAAGCTTCTTCATCTGTGTAGTGAGAGAAGAAAAAACACTCTGAGTGAGAGACAGTGCTGTGATGTCTGCCAAACTTGCCAGAGAGCAGAGTCTGGCTGGGCTGTGTGCACAGCACACCTGATGGATGCTCAAACACAGCCCTGTGAAAACAGGCAAGTCAGGTTTTGCCAGGCACTGCTGCCTCTCACTCAGTGTCAAATGCTCCCTGCAAGAGCAGCTCCCTGAGTGATAGATTAAAAAAGCAGCAAGAGCTCATCAAAGTCTGGATACATCTCTTTTAGGTAAATAAAACCTTGTCACTTGGGAAAACTGCAGGGACTGGATGAATTTTTCCTCACCTGAGGGTGAGGCAGATCCCCCCTCACCATTATGGATGTGTTTTGGCTGCACATAACCATTGCTGGTTCTGCCATTTTAATTTTAAGTCCTTGCCTGATGTTTTTCTGAAGAACTGCAGCTCCTGGAAATGTCTTATTTGTTTATTTTCAAAGGTGCAGAACTCTTACCATCATCTGCATACGTGTATCATGAATCTTTGACCCGTCTGCATCAGGCTGGGAGAAAAGCCAAACCTTTTTTGCCATCAAACCTTAGGACTTCTATCAAATACACATATTTCTGGAGCAATGAGGCTGAGAATAGGTGATGCACAGAACTATGGGAGGAACCTGATGGAGGTCCCTATGACAGGGCATGAAAGTGGTTGGTCTGTGTAATGAAATTCAGGGAGCAGGGGCCAGAGGTTGGAATAAACTGGATGTGCCCTGTCTGCAACCTGCCAGAGGTGCAAACCACAGCTGTCACAGGCAGAGAACAGACTGGAGCCACTGAGAGTCACTGGGAAAAGGGACACTCACCTTTAAACAGGGTCTGTGCCTCTGCTCATGGTCATCACCATGCACTGAAATCTGCAGCTCCACAGCATTTTCCATGCCAGGCAATCTCTCTCAAGGTCTTTAATGTCTAAAGATTCTGATAATCATCTTTTCATTTTTTCCTAAGTACATCCATAGCTTCTTTTCTTCAGTAAAAGTCTGATTAATGCACAGCCATGTTGTAAATTCAAGCTGCAGTTCCAACGTGCCCCATCCTAAAAGAAATATTTATTCAAAAAAGATCCATTTCTCAGGGAAATTTGCTTTGATTTGCAAAACAGAAAGCGTGTTCATTTAACTGCACCATCCCTTTGACAGGTCACTATTTCACTCTTTTTGTGCAGCAAAAGTTTATTTTTAATACATTTATTGCTTTTTGGTCATTCGTTTCCAAAAGCCTCACTTCAGTGCTACGGCTCTGATCTGGAGTACAGAAAACTAATTCTTTTTACAGCAGTCTATTCCTTTCACAAGTCCTCATTTGAAGTGTAGCTCAGCTGTGTTACAAATAAAAGTATGTGGTCCTAGAGGGAGTAGCAAGGCTCTAATTTCATGTTGTGCTGGAGGCCTCGCAGCGTCAGCGCTGCCGGATCGAGGTTTTCTCTTTCCAGCCCTCCTCTGTCCCAAGGGCAGTCACAGGGTACCAGCCTGGCTGCTCTCAGTGTCTGTGGATGCTGCTGGGGGTGTGTGCTCACTCTGCTGCCTTTGGAGTCTTCAGGCTCTGAGCCTCATTAATAGAAATGAATGTCCAAGCTTGTCTCAAGAGTCTGAGTGTGGGGAGGGGTTGAGCTAGATGGCTTTGAAAGGTCCCTTCCCACCCCAACCATTCTGGGACTCTAAGAAATAGGGAAGAGCTGTGAGTGAAAAGAACCTGTCACTGCCAGGGTTTCATGGTGAGAGCCTCTGCTGTGAAGGCACCAAACCCCATGGAGATATCCTCAACTGCCTCTGCTGGTGTGTGGGCAGCCCTTGGCAGATCACAGGGCCTCAGGAGAGGACACCTGAGTTTCCAAGGCACAGGCATGGTTCTGTGTGTGCCCTCTGCTTTCTGTCAACTCCGTCCCTCAGTGCTTTGAGAGAGTTTGAGGGATAAAACTTTACAAATTGTGGTTTGGCTCCTGTAGAATAGGTATTTAAATGGAAAAAATTGTGTGTAATTTATGATAGAAAATTATCCACATTTAGAAGTGGGGTTCAGACCACTCAGCATCTCACAGTACCACTAAAATCCACAGTTTTCTTCATCTGTGGGATGATTCAGAGCTCTGGAGAACTTTTTTTTGCCTCCTCATTTTTTGCAAAACTACTCTACCTTCACTTCCAAACTTCCTCCTCCTCCTCTGGCTGATTTTCTCTGGGGAAGTTTCCTGTTCATTGCTGACAGATGATGACCTAGATCTTGTGCATCTTTTCTGGAGAAGGCAGCTGAGTTGATGCTCCTTATTCTCCATGCTGTTGAAAGCTGGGCATGGTTCAGCAGAACTCAAACACTTTGCCCTGGAGAGTAAATCTCAAATTCCAAGATGTATCTTTAGCATTGTGTTTCATGCTCTGCAGGCTGAGGTGCCTGTCAGGATTTCCTGTGAGCTGTGGGCATGAGCTGATACTCTCCACCTCTCTTCTGCCTGCTGACAGGGCACTTACCATGAAATACTGACTGGCTCAATTTCATTTTGCTCGTGTCCTCTTGGCATCTCAACCCCTGTGAAATCAGAGACCCTGCTCCTTTTTGCAGGACTGGATTCTGTGTGTACTTACAGTGAGCACTGGTTGGACCTGTAGGAAGGAGTGATCTGGGCAGCCAAGATGGAGAGCAAGAAACAAAAATATTTTCCCTTTTCCATGGGGAGTTTAAGGCAGAGAGTGGAGAGGAGCAGCCTTCCCTGAGGAGCTTGCTAGAAGCCCTGGCAATGACTTTGAGGCTGCTCTGGATGTTGGTGGCAGCAAAAGAAGCACATGTGGTGCTCTTGGGTGGAGGTCTGTGACTCTTTCCTTGCCTGGGGATGAGTGGAAGATGAGATTTAATTGTCTGAACAGCACAGGTTACTTTTGAAACAACTGTTTGTTGTCATTTTCTCTGGTGCTATTTCTGCATTGTCAGCACCCAAGTCCCCAAATTTTTGACATGGGATGAGAATCCTTGTGTGGGGCTGGCAGAGTCCAGTGGGAGCACATGGAACTGGAGGTGACAGAGGGAAAGGGCACAAATTCAGGATGTCATTTATAAATATGCTTCTAATTGTTACCTTGCTTTGAAAGACTTTGGAAAAGTGTGGACATATGGACTCCCTTAGCATTCAGTTGTTTTCAAGAGGCATATTGTGAGTGGGTGAGTGTTTGATAGGATGGAAATAAGGAAACCAGAATTTTCCCAAGTGGTGAATCACTTCTGGCTCTCCCATTAACAGAAGGTCTCCTTCTCAAGGTGACTTTATTAATTGGGCCCTTTATCATCTCTTGCATCACAGAGGAAAGTGAAAAGATATCAGCAACTGTGTGGCCTTGCAGACAGCTACCGTCTGCAAAATCATGCACTTTCCATCAAAAAGTAATTAAATTAGCCCAGATTCCATAAGTAATACAACTGGATCTCCCTGGCACCTCCCAAGGGAAACGTGCTCGAAGTCAAACGCACTCAGAGACCATATTTGTAAATGAAACAATTATTAGTTTAATTCAGTCATCAAATTAATTTTACAGGAGCAGGAAATGCCAATCACCAGAGGAGGTGGCAGCAGAGGGAGGCTCCCACCTGCTCAGGCTCCAGCAGGACTGATGGATGCAGAGAGAGGATGGACAGACTGACCGTGCTGTCTGAGCACTGGTGGGGTCCAGACCACCCAGAGCCAGGAGCAGCCCATCATTCTGTTCTCTCCTTGCTTTTCTAGATGGAATTTTTATTTCATACAATGGCACTGAAGATACATGACCAAAGGGCAGCTCCCTTGCTGCCACAGCTGCTGTATCCCATAAGCTGCAGGGAGCACTGAGAGGTTAAGACCAGGAACAAGCTAGGGCTCCTCTTTGTGCATCAGGCACTGAAGAGAAGTAGTCATGACATCTAAATTAGAGCCTGGTAGGACTGTAGTCAAACTGCATCCTGAGCATTGCCATGAAGGGCAGTAAGTGGCCTGTCACATGCACTTTGCTGCTTTGCTCATCCCCTGCCCTGCAGACGACTCTGTGCACGAGGAGTTGTTTGCAGCAGCAGGAATTTTCCCAAGAACCACACACCTTCCTGCCTGCTGGAGAAAGCAAGCTGAGTCCTGGAGATAGTTACAGCAGAGGGTGTAGTGAAGGCCCCTTACTCAGACAGCCCTTGGAAACTCTTTGATGGGGACAGAAAAACACGGATGCAAAACCTTTTCCTTTTATTTATTTTTCCTGGCTTGTTCTGCATCAGTCTTTTCTAGGAGTCAGGACTGGGTTGAAGTATCTCCATTTCAGTGTCCATATCAGCTGCACTGCTTTCCTGACAGGGTGCCTTTTCTAGGCTCTTTGGGAGTGCTCATTTTTCCTTGCACCAGTGGATGTGCTTGTTCCATCTGCACTCAGCTTGTCCTAAACTTGATTGATTTCTAGAGTTCCTTTACCTGCTCATGGGCTGTCTCTATTTGGTGTCTAAATTTCTCACAGTTGCTTTCCTAAAGATATTCTGTTTTCTGCCCAGCACATTTTAGCATTAGGATTAGATTCAAGTACTGGTTATATTCTATTTTGATCTGTCCAGTGTTGATTTTTTTTTTTTCCCAACACAAGTGATTACCTTTACTGATCTTCACTCTCCTTGTATTTATGCATAGAGGCAGGTAAACCTGCCTCTATTCAGGTTTCTCTCTCTGGTTTGGTTGATGGGTTAAGTCACTTGAAATGTGACATTTGACAGCTGAGGGGTTTCTTTTTGCTGGTACACATGGATGCTTCAGGCAAAGTTGACGTGAGATCTTGGATTGACATATGGAAATAAACTTCTTATTGTGAATTTTTAAAATTGGTTTATGAAACCCAGCACCATCTGATTTCTTTCAGTGTTTCATGCAGTAAAGAATGCTTAGACCCAGGCATGTAGTGATACCTTGGTGTGTTTGAAACTTTGGGTTGGGTAACCTTTCTGGTCCAGCTTTGATCCTGACTTGAAGTGAAATAAGGCAGGAGGGAGCCCTTGGAGGTAAATTCTGAGTGCTCTGTGTGGAGAGTGTAGCCATCCACATGGTTGCTAATAATTGTAATGATGGTTGTGAATCTACATTCTCATGGATCAGGTTGCACAATTCCCCCTTTGGTGCCATTAGAGCACCTCTTGAGGTTCCCTCTTCACTTTTTGCCATCAGCCAGAGCACCTGCCTGCCCTCCATGGGATCCACTCCATCATCCTCCTCTAACAATTCTCATTATCTGGGGTATTTCATCAGTATTCACCTCAAGGAGAACTAAACAATCCTGCCAAGGCACAGTAACAAAACTGGAAGGGACAGTATAAAGCTGGCACCCAACACACAGAGCAATGCCCTGTGTAATTCCCTCTCACCCTTCCCACAGGGCAGAGCCAGTGTGACCATCCCAGGCAGATTTCCTGGTCCAGAGGGATGTGCTGGACCCAGAGCTTGCACCACAGGCACCAAGCATTTTAGCACTTGGGTTCCTGAGCTGTTACAGGAGTGTCCTTCAGTTTGGCTCCAGATGTGGTGAGACAGAGAGGGATCTACAGGAAACTGGCAGAGGGAAGGGGCTTTGGCCTGGAGATCCCAAAATCTTCCTGCTGGCCATGCTCTGCTTCACAGCACTGGGGCTGAGACATCCCTGGTGCAATCTGCAAATCCTGTTGGTGGCACTCCACAGAGGGGTCTGACCTCAGCTGCAGTTTTCTTGCCCACTTAAGCGTGTTTATTTAGCTTTGCCAAAAAGGTGGTGTGTGAAAATTGCTTTTATTACCAGAAAAAGAAGTTTGCAATAAAACCTGTCTCCTTGGGTGCACTAATTCTATTTTACAAAGAAAGAACATATTGTTTTAATTAATCATATGAAAGCAAAATTAGCATGATTATGTGAAAGGTGCTGTAAATCATTCTGATCCACATCATTGAACAAAGAGCACTTAGTTATTCCAGAGTTGTTAAAGATTTTATCTACCCAAGTGAAAATTCAATTAGCACAAACCAGTCTCATATAAAACTAAGGATTCTGACTGCAGGAAAAACTTTGTATGTGAATACTACCTTGTGCCAGTTTGATAGATTACTGTAATTAACTGTATCCCACGCAAGCTAAACAAAATTTACAGAAATGTTGTTGGACAAAAGGAATATCTTCTCTCTCGTTCTTGGCTAGAAATGTGAATAGTCTCCATAATATTGTTCTGATGATCCTAATCCGTGTCAAAGTAAAAAAAAAAAATGCTGCCAACAAATGCAGAGGGCTCTGACATTCACTGTTTGGGGTTTTTCCCTCCTTCTTGCTGCATCAGAAACAGGCATTGCACTTAATATATCTCAACTTGAATTCAATTAGTTAACCCAAGATGTTTCAATTAAGCAACTTGAATTCAATTAGTTAACCCAAGACATTAGTAGAGAAAGACAAACCAAGAAATAAATGAGATTGCTTAGAAAAAGAGCCATATTCTTATTCCTAGCCTTCCTGGGAGACTGGCAGAGTGCTAGGGGAACAGAAATGGAGGGCATGGCAAGTTATGCCAAAATGCATCATCCTAGTGTAAAAATAGCTGTACAAATAAACATGTTTGTTCTTGGACATGTCTTTCCTCACCTGTTAATTGTATTTGTCAGGCTTTGGCTGAGTTCTCCTCCTGCAAGGAAGAGCTGCTGTTGGTGTGTGCAGGGTCAGGCTCTTTGCTGCTCCATGTGTGCAGTGACATATTGACACAGCTCTTGGGCTGAGGGTGGCTTTTGTGTCGCTGTCACCCTGTGATGCTCTTGGTTTGTCTTGCAAAGCACTTTATGAAGCAAATAGTAGTGGCCTGTTGTAGTGAGAGTGGTCAGGTAGAGAGGAACTGGTAGTTCTGTTTTAGTATTCCAGGTTAAGCAGAATGTGCCCTGTCCCTTATCCAGGCATAACTGGGGAAGATTTGGGGAAGATTATCATTATTATCCCCAAAGATTTGTGCAATAGTCTCCTGTGGACTGGCCCATGTGTACTGAGGAAGGCAGCCCTTTAGGGTCTTGAATGTAACTATTCCACATTCTTGTTGAAAATGTGATGGTTCAGGGTATGACCTGGTGGTGTCTGTCCTTTGTCTCATCGTGGGCTGTCTTTCCTGTGGAGAAGTAGGAAAAACCATGATAAAATTGTTCAATCTGAAGAAAGAAAGGGAGAATGAAAATACACTTCCCTTTGGGTGCCAGGGTGTAAAATATGACCAGTCTCTTGTGTCAGTTGTTTGCTTTGATTGGATTTTTGTATAGTTTGAACTTCCTTTCAAATTTAACTAAACAGTCCCAGTTTGGGTGTGAAGATGGCTCTGTTTGCCAGAAGTGGCACATATTGAGGGTCATGGCCCTTGCAGCAAAACCACACCAGACTGTCTGACTTATGAGGTCTCTCTTACTTTTTGGACTGAAATCAAAAAAACCAGGAATGTAAGTAAGCCTTGAATTGTAAAATGGGCTGGTGCATGTTCCTGGACTCCTCAGCCTGCAGCTAAACTTTGTGGCAGATCTTGGCTTGCTTGATAATCAAAAGAGTGTCTGGATGAGACTTCTGTGTGCCCTACCTAACATTGCACTGATCATCCCTGTTTGATTCAGATGGGGAAAAAAAAAATCCTTACAAATTGCAGAATTGCTGGCACTGCTTTCTGCAGCACCTGAAAGTGTCTTGGAACTCCTCCCAAACATTACAAACATGTAATGGCCTGGTCTGATTCTACTTCTATTGCAGCTCAAGCACTGGAAGTCCTGGGGTCAGATCCTCAGCTGGAATAAATGAGGGTTGCTCTGATTGCAGTCAAAGATCTCTGCCAGGAGGCATCAGTGGATGGGGCTGCCTTTTTTTTTTTTTTTTTTTTTAAGGGAAAAAATGGGCAAATGGAACTGTTAGCAAAGAGGATACAAATGTCTGTAGATATAGGCAAAGTAAGTAAAAGTGTGGAGGGGAAGAAGATGGGAGCAAACACTTGAAGCAGCTGTCACAGAATCATAAAATCGTTTAGGCTGGAAAAGACCTTTAAGATCATCGAGTCCAGCGTTGCTGTCACTGCAGTTTAAGTGAAAACATTTACCTGCAGCACAAGTGAAAGGTCTGTCTGTGTGGCTAAAGTTGTTTGAGCTTGTTCCCTTGGAGGTGAACAGGCAGGGAATTAATTTTTGTGTTTAAAAAAAGAAAAAAAACCCAAGTGTAAACCCTCAGAAATGAACATCCCCCCTGTGCTAGTGAGGGCATCAGTGGGGTGTGACAGCTACACCCTCTGTACAACCCCCCATCCCACAGCAGCTCTGTATCTCTTTCCAGAGCAAATCCCTCTTTCTCAGCAGTTCACCTTCCCTGCCAGTTTAATTTCAATACAGTTGGATTTCAGGCTTCCTCCTCTTAATCCCCACTTATTTCTTTAAACAGAAATGGTCAACCACTTTGGGGCAAGGTGGATTAGTGGGAGCATTGGCAGAGAGCAATTTCTGTGTGGGAAAACCCTCAGCGTGTTTCCTCCAGTGCCAGATTAGCTCTGCTGGCCCCTGCTGAGTGAGGAAATGGGTCATTGCTAATGTTGTTTAATTTTGCTTTTCTGAGATGGGCTCTGGCTGCCTCAGCTCTGCATAGCTCAGCTCTATTTCATTTGCCACTCACAAGCCTCTGTGCCTTTCAATAGCAGGATGGCAGTGGTGGCATCTTTACAGAGCTAAAGTGGTTCAGTTGTGGGGGTTTTTGCCCTCCTCAAATTTTGCACTGGTTTTAAGTCAATCACTCACTGAGTAATTTCTTCATCCTTTTCTCTTTGGCCTCCTTACTCTCTTGGTCTGTTTGCTGACAGAACAGTAACTCAATACTACAGCTGTCACATGGTGGAGTTTATTTGCTTAGTCACTTTTTGTTTTGCAAAATTAATTAGATAAGGATAGATTTAAGTGACTGTGGAAGTTGGTGATGAAACATTACGTTCTCATTAGATGGAATAATTCAGTTGCTCTGCTGTAATCTGCAGAATCTCCACAGAGTCAACAAGATGGATGTGAGTGAGAGGAGGAGAAGTTTTGCAGTGACCTCTTGCCAGGGGGTGGTGGTGGGATGGTTCCTTGCAATCAATATCCCTCCTTTGGAAAGGGCATCCTTTGCTGGTCCAAGCCATGGAGCAGGAGCTGGAGGCTGCTCCTGTTTTTCAGGAGCAGGATCAGCACTTCTGGTGCAATTCCAAGGCATTTGGCTGTCCTCCCCTTCCCACTGCTGAAGGGTCCCTTCCCCACCCTGTCACTGCAGATTTCCTGCTTGGAAAGGCAAAAATAATTTCTTCTTTTACAAATAGAGAAGAATATAGAGAGGAAAGGAAAGAAAAAAGGTAGAGAAGAATAGAGAGGAAAGGAAAGAGAAAAGGTGATAGAGAAAATCGAGTCAGACAGAAGTCTGTGTAGCAAATGGGATAGAATTTTGGTTTTGGCCTCATTTGTCCAAGCATGTGTGATTTGAGCATGTTGAGTTGCTTTTTGTCATCACAAATGCTACCATGATATAGGTAATACAAAAATAAGAGGACTTTCTATTGGGATGAATAAAGAGCCAAGTTTTATATCAGAGTAAAATAGGATTTCAATGTTATCCTAGATTTGCTAGCCTGAAAAAGTAGATTTTTGGGGACCCCTGTTTTAGAATCCATGCTTCCATGTGCAAATGGCTGTGGTGGAAGCTAAATGGAAATCTTCCATGCTTCCATGGGGGAGGATGGAGCTCTGCTCCTGCAGAGAGGATGAGCTGTCAGGAATGCTGAGCCTGTGAGCAGAAAGTTGATGGAATTCCTGGGAGACAAACAGCTGGAGCTGCATTGCCATAAGGCTGGGGGCACAGATCTGGGGCTGAATGAGTCTCTTCTATAAATAATTGCTCAGGAATACAGCACTTGGGATACTGAGGACAGAAAACAATGCCAGGGACAAAAATGCACGGCCAGGGAATACTCTGAGAGACTGGAATGAATCACAGAGTGAAAAACAAGCCAGACCAGGGGAAGGTTCTGGGGTTATAGCAAATAATGATGCACCTCTGCTGTAAAGAGCCTTGAAAGAAAGGCACTTGGTGAAAGTGCTTTATAAGCTGTACACTGGACTGAATTCCCACTGAGGCCAATGGAATTGCTCCCATTTATTTTTTTTAATGAGTTGATTTGGGCCTCAGTGGCCATGTTCTGATCCCCTGTGCTTTGTGGATGTTTTCTTACTCTACTGGACAAATATATCAGTTGGTTTCAGCTGGACTGTTTGAGCACCAAGACTGTTAATTGTGAGTTAGGTTGTTCCTGTTGTTGTTGAGCATCAGGAGCTGTCATGGGATCAAGAACCTCTTTGTCTACCAGAATTCTTAAAAAGCATTTCTGCTCTGGACACAGATAATGTTCTGTGCTGGCAGGGCTGTGGCACTTTAAGGAAAGATAGAGAGCTAGAAAATAGAACTTATTTGCAACTGGGGGGAGAACTTGGCAGATTTTTTTAGCTGAGAAATCAAGACTGGTGGTGGGAGCTTGTCAAATCAAGGCTCCTTAACCATTCTCTTCAAACCAGCATAAGAAATTCACCTGGATTAGATGTATGACCTGAATAAAATTAATTCTTTAATCTCCTAATGATACCAAGCAATTAGCTCCTCAGATATTTGTAGCTGACTCAAAAATATTTATATTTTTTAGACTTGAAATGGAAAAGACCATTTTGCCCTAATGTCTCTAAAACTGCCAGACATTCAGCTGACAGCAGCAGGAATCTGAGGAGCAGAATGCCCTTAGTGGAGGCCACACAGGGGTCAGGTTCAGATCCCCATCTCCAAAGCTCTGCTGGATCTTTAATTCTTGCAATATTCCCTCCCAGACCTTCTGATTAGGGTAGTGCCAGGACATTGACACCTCTTTGCTTTTTTCCTTCTTTCTCTCTAAATTACTCATCACATCTATCTCTGTTTATTTGAAGTTTGCTATGACCACCTACCACATAATTGCAGATCTGAGTGTAAATCAGGAAAGGCACCTGGGGCTTGAGTTTTATTGTCAATAAATCATCAGGACAATCTGGGAGCTGCAGCAGGGTGAGGTGAGCTGTGGCCAAAGGGGTAGGACACTGTAAGTGCAGCAAAGCAGGGGAGAGGAGAAAAAAGAACTAATTAATGCTTATTGAATAAAACTATTCTGCTCTTTATCTGTGGGAATTAGATTTGGAAAGAATTAGATTTAGAAGAGGCTCGAGCAAGCTGATTCAGTGACATGGATTTTGGTGTAGCACTGAGGCCAGTGTTGTTTGCAGAAGCAGACACCAAGGTCGTGTCTTTGAACTACACATGTTTTTGATGGGAATAAAAATGAAAGACATTTGTGGTGTCTTTGAACCTATATCAAAAACAAGAGCTGGAGGTCACAAAGTGACAGTGAAGGAGAGGATGCACCCAAAATATTCATGACAAAAATCAGCTGGGTAGAGCTTGGTACTGCACAAGAACTTGGCTGTGTAAAAATACCCTGCTAGAAAAGGCTGGAAGGGAGCAGGATGGGTCTGCTTTGGGAAAACAGTGCTGTAGCCTGTAAATGAAATTGTTTGGAGTGATGGTTGGGCCAGTGCTTCAAAAGTCTGCTGTGGAGAGCAGCAGCAGCCAGGCACCAAAAGAGGACCTGGGTCTAAAAAGGTACCTCCACACCCTTGGCAGGGGACAGACCCTCTCCCTCTCCAGCTGGTTTGGTACAAAGGACTGGCAAGTTGATGGGTGAGGTGAGAGAGGCAATGGGAGTTTAGTGCTGGTTTCTATTTTCCCCTGCTCTCTTGCAGCTTTTCCTGGAGGTTTCTCCCCTGCAGACACCTTGGGTCCCTGCTTGGTACAGCAGCATCCCTCTGTGCTGTGACATGATGGGCATGTCCAGCTGCCTGGGGAAGGACAAGGGTTCCCAGCACAGCCATGCCACTGGCAGGGCTCCTCCCCAGGTATTTTTTGGTTTTTGATGAGTGTACCATGTCTGCAGCTGTGGAGCTGGAGCCAAGAGTGTCCCTGAGACAAAGACAACACAAGGAGGGTGTTTGAGGTGGGGAAGGCTGAGCCAAGTGTCCTGAAACAGGTTATAACAGTCAAGTGTCTAAAATGCCCTTATGGGACATTTTTTTTTCTTATGGAGAGTACATTGCTACAACAGGACCCTGCTGAGACCCTGACTCTCCTCTCCAGCCCTTCCCACCCCGTGTGTCACAGCTCAGCTGGTGCAGAGCCCACTCAGCTGGTGCAGAGCATAAGGCAAAAAGTTTGCCTGGACTGTGTATCTGTTGTTGGTTTATGCCTCTTACTGACCTTTCCTGGCTGCTTCCCCACCCTTCCCTGTGGTGATGCCTTCCTCCTGCCTGTGATTGTGTCAGCCCTACCCATCCATCGAGGAGGAGTGTCCTTAGGAAGGGCTGTCACTCTTGATGATTGACAAAAGGAAGGGCATTTGTCCTTTTGTCTATCAGTGTGATAAGCAAATCCAGTGCCAGTCATTTGCATGCAGGGAGGACGGTTTCATTAAGAATTTCATTAAGATGGTAATGTTTAATGTTTCCTGGAAAAAATGAGTTTTTAGGTTGTTCAATTATATAATTAAAGTCAGAGAATTAGGGAAGATTGCAAGCTGCTTGCATAATGTGGGCAAGTTTAATGGTAAAACTTGTAAATAAGTTCAAAGGAAATGAGCTTTCTTTATGTTACTTGCCTTGAATGGAGTTTGTCTCCTGCAAGGGTGAGGGATATGGAGAAGGGCAGCTGGGCACTTAACAGGCTCTGACAGAGGAATGAATGAACAGACAGATGTCAGTTTTCCCTGAGTTTGAGCAACAGGAGATGGGTTACCTGGTAAAATGCAGAACGTGCTGCCAGGCTGGACCAGGCTGCTGCATGAGCTGTGCAAGGCTGGGGTTTCAGAGCACTTCTTCACTTTATTCAGCACAGCACTGGGTTACAGGGGCTTTGGCCTGGTGTTTTGCAAGGTGTATTTTCCTCTCTGTCCCCAGATGAATGGGGTTGAGATGCTGCACACAGGTTGTGCTAGAACTGCTCCAAGAGCAGCTTCCCAGAGCTCATGAGGATCTGAACCTGGAGTTCATTCATGTCCCAATGGTTCAGGAGAATCCCTGACTCCTGTCCTGCACCAAAACCTCTGATCTGTAAGTGGGGATCTCCCAGGGAGCTGCTGTGCTCCTGCCTGCTGAGGGTTGCCAGCTCCACAGAGTTATTGCAGAAGATCTCCAGATCTTTCCATAGCATCCCTCAAATGTCAGTCCTGAAAAGTGACATATAAAGGAAATTTATTAGGGAGAATTCCCAGCAGAAGCTCAAGCAGTATAACACCTTGAAAAGAAAATGGTGACCTGACAGAGCTGCAACAGTGCCATGTATTATGTGCCTCTCCTTTAGTGCTTTATACTGGTTATTTTAAGGAAATAACCATTTTGGATGCACCATTATTCTTTATAAAGAAGATCTATATTTGAGTGATTTGAGAATGACAACTGTTTCCTCCTTGCTTTTTTTTCCCCTGTTTTTCACAGTGTTCCAGTTAATTTCATTGCAGGCTTTTATTTTGTTGAGTTCATGACTTTTGATTGCTGTCCAGCATATTAATATTTAATATGGAAAATAATTTATATGAATTAATTTATCCAGTACTCTTCTACTCATTCAGCTTGGGAAATATTTAAAAAAAATTCTTTAATTTATTAAATCCCATCATTTTTCCCCCACCTCAATATACATTTTACAACCATAGTGAGATGGTGTAGAGCATTTCTTTTGGGGTATGTTGCATTTTTGGACACAGGATCAGGCTGTGTATTTTCCAGTGCTAATAGTCTGGTCTTGGTGGAAGAGTCCCTTTAGCCCCTGAGTGAGCTTTTGCCTCAATTTCTGTTCTCACAGATGAACACTTTTGATTTTTTTTTTTCTTCCCCCCCCCCCCTTTTNCCCCCCCAGCCTCTGTGCATTCAGCAAATCTTCTCAGCACATTGACAAGAATGATGCATAGGTCTTTCATTATTATTTATCTGCAATGTTTTATGTATCAATGAATCCCATATTTGCCTTCTGCCTGATAAATACTTGGCTGCAGGGAGAAATGGACCCACCTGGTCATTAGCAGTCAAAGAATGGTGTGTCCTGGGAGAATACTGCTGGGTCAATAAAATTGTGTCTAGGCATTATGCTGGACAAAAGGGGATTACTGGGGTATTGAATGGGAGGTGAGTGATTATTGATTGATGTATTTGTGTTTTGAAATAGCTCTGAATAAAAACATACCTCATGTGTTGTCACTTGCCAAACTTCTGGTTTTTCTCTTTGCTAATGGGAAGAGTCCTTTTGTGCTGCTCATTACCAGTGATGTTATTCACCTGCTCAGTTGTGGAGCTTGCCTTGTGCAGTGTTTCAGACTTGATTTGTGGTTCTGAGTTGTTGCCAGTGAAACTGTGACTATTGGGACTCACAAGGTCCAGAATGCCCCGTGTGGATTTGCCCCTGACCCCTGGGTCCAGCCAGGGCCAGCCCTTGCCCCATGGCTCAGTCTGGCAATAACAGCAGCAACTCTCTGCTTTAGCACCACTCTCCATTTAACATTTCCATATTTCCTGTCATCAGAGCATTGAGAAGATTTGGAATGTATTTTGCTTCCCAAATTCCCCGGAGGGGTCGGATTTCTTACTGCAAAGCAGTTAAGAATGCTGCATAGATGGGGAAGATTGATGAGCAGTAAGTAAAATATTTAAAGACGTGTGTAAGACAAGCTTTGCATGGTATCCATTTATCATCTTGAGTAGATTTCATCTCCGAGCTGAGTCCAGACTTTTAAAGGAGGAAACGAGATCCTCTGCTCTTGGAGCTGCAGCTTCAGAGAACTTCAAGGAGCAGCAGCCCCTGCAGAATGAGTCCATCTGTGGATCTTTATTGAACTGCTACTCGCTCCACATTTATTGCTGCAAAGCCTTGGTTGCTGCTGATGGCAAGAGGGCCACAATCAGACATTTCAACAGTGTAATTAGTCTGGTGTGGAGGCAACAAAGTTGTTCCAAGGTCGTGTTGTCACATCAGAGCAGGCTGTTTCCTGCATCTCATTTTTATGCCCACACACAAAGAGACACTTTTCTGGCTGATATTTATAGAGAAGTCCTACAGTCATTTTAATTATGCACAACATACTGATGCCTGCTTCACTGATCATAATTGCAGCTCTGACCTGTTTTATTTTGTGATTTAGATGCTTTCTCTTAAGCATTGCTCTGGGCTATGATTTACAGCAGCAGGTACTGGAAGTGAGGAGACAGCCATTGATAACACAGCTTTGGCTGGTGGAGGCTGAGATGAGCTCTGGGCTGTCACTGAAGGGCTCCTACATGTCTTGAGCAGTCTTGCCATGTCTGAAACCCCTGGAAGAGCCCAGGTGTTTGAAAAATGGCCTGTCCCATTCTGCTCTGGTGCCTGTCTTGTCAACCCCCTCTAACTTTGCTTCCCCTCCTAGCATTTCCAGCATGAAAAGTTCACAGCCAAAACCTTCACACTCTGTCTATTCCTTCTCAAAGGGATTTTATTTCTGATCTGAATGATTGGTCATGCAAAGGCAAGTCCAGGAGCAAGGGGAATGCCCTACCACAGGCAGCCTTGTGCATGGTGGTGTCCAAAAAAAAGCATCCCAGCACTACTGCAGTGCCCCTTCCTTTTGTCACATTAAAGTTTCACTAGCAGGAGAAATCCATTTCTTGTAAAACAAGGAAATGTAGGAACGTGGCATCTCATGAGCAGCAGTGCTGCCAGTGTGCATGTTGTAGCAAAAGCACCCCCAGGGAGTGTCTGGGGAGACTTAATTTTTTAAATCCCTTGTCATGTTGTTGTGCCACTCGCTGGTTTACCAGCAGAGGTGTCAGAAGACAAGTTCCATGGGGCCTCTGCAGTGCCTGGCAACAAAACATTTGTCACCTAATGCTTTTAAGTGGTTCCCCAGGGCAGGAAAGATGTGTTTGGGAGAGAAGATGACCCATTTCCACCTTTCAGAAGTCTTCCTCATATGGAAGCTTTACTAGCAGGGATTTCTGCTGATGGAGGAAGCACAGGATGCAACAAGCCCTTTGGAGAGGGGTCTTTCCATGGAGTGTGGGTTACAAAACAGGGTTAGAGCCCTGTTTTGATCACTTTAGTCCCATTAATAGCTCAGGGCTTGCATCTGTCCTATCCCATTCAAATCCACTGTAACCAGCACATCAGTACATGATCCCTCTGCACACAGACCTCGTGGTGGATCTCCTGAGCTGAGTCTGGAATCATGAACCCTAAAATGGAGTAATCCCATGTCCTGGGCTCCAAATAAGACCATTCTGGCTGCAGGAAAGGCTTGGGCTGCTCCACAGGGTGGAAGGATCCTGGTGAGTGAAGTCACCAGGCCCCCTCTCACCTGGCAGGTACAGAGTAAGGGCTGGTCCCTGTGTCTGCTGAAGGAACTGGGAGCACTTCAGCTCTTGCTATGCATATTCTTTTCTTTTTAACAAATTTAACATTTCCCCTGAATTCTTCACTTTGTCTAAAAGCAACTGGTGGTGGTGGGTGGATGGACTGGAGAGGCACATCCACAAAAGACAGAAGTTTAATCCAGAATTAGTGATCAGGAAGGTGGCTTGCTGCTTGTTCTGCCTCTCCCCTGGAGTCAGTCTGACTGTATTCCCCTCCAAGGATGGAGTCTTTTTTTTTTTTTCTTTTTTTTTTTGGTCTGTCTTTCTGTGGTATTTTAAAGAAAGATGACATGGCATAACTCTTGTAGGAGAATATTGTGTGCTCCATACCATGACACTTTGATGGCTGTGGGACTGCTCAGCACAGGGCACCTAACAGCCCACTGGAATGGACTCTGGCTTTTCTCTCCTCCAGGGTAATGGTTTGTGCTGCAGTTATCTGCTCTGGAATGGGCTTAATGACACTTGCTGAATCTAGTTTGGAGAAGAAGCCTGAATAAGAGAGGAAATGTTGAGATGTATTTCAGTAGGGTTCTTGTTTTGTTTGCTTTTAGTATTTTTATTTTTTCTGAGGGTAAAATAAATGAAGGCAGTGTTGGCCTTATTCTGTAGCATTCACAGGCTATTTCTGCTAATTTTTTTTAGCAGAAGCTGCAACAAAAATTCTCCTTGTCTCAGTGTATCTCAGCAATGCCTCTTCATCCCAGGCTCACTGCACTGGTGGAGAGACCTGGGAGCAGCCATGCTGACCTGAGGTGTGAAATTCATTTTATCTAAGCTACTGAGTTGCTGTGATTGTTCCTTATTGTGTGAGAGTGAACAGTATGGGAATCCTCTCTGTTCCCTCACCTTCTCTAGTTGTATCACATCATCTGCTCTACAAAGCCTGGCAGAAGCTGTAAGCTTGTACAGGGATTTCAGAGTGCTGTGGGGTTTGTTTGTTTTCACTTAAAAAAGGGGGGGAAAAAAAGGAAAGCACTCAGCCCACTGACATACTGAATATTGACAATTCAGCTTATAACAGAGGGGTGATTTCAAGCATGGTGCTGCTCTTCATGTAAGACCAAGTGTTCTCAGTAAGAGTAAAAACCTCTGCATTCCAAAGCAGATAAGTAGCAGATTTGGGCTGGTGTTTGCTCTGCCTGTCTTGGAGCTGCATCCTCAGGCACAGAGCTCGTGCTGTTGTTTCATCCCGAGTGCTTTGCAGACCCTGCTGCTCCACTGGCTCTTACTGACATGGTTGGTCACTCTTTGTGGTTCCTGGACCCACTCTCAGTGGGTAAGGGTGTAAAAAAAAACCAACCTCCCCTGCCCCAGCTGCTTATCTCCTTTTCCTTGGGCTCTTTCCCCAAAGTTTTGCAATTTCCAGAAGCAGATGTCCCAGTCTGTCTCAGAGCAGGCTCCGAGTGGCAGGTCCTCGAAGCAGATGTGACAGCTGCAATTGGGTTTGTCACCCAGCTGGTGCCATCACAGCCAGTGACAACCACAGCAGAGCTCTGCCAGAGGCAGAGGAGCCCCTGAGAACTCCTCAGTGGACAATTGACCATCAGTGTGTGGCCACTGCACAACCCACTGAGATTGGGGATCTGCTGCTCCTCTAACAAACCCTGCAGGGAGATGGGAGCTGCTGCCCCCCTGAAGGGGGCTATTGCTGGCTGCCTTCCTGAAGAGAGGTTGCAGGATCCTACCTGTTTCAGAGCTTTCACCTACCCCTTGGAGCATGGAGCATGCCTTGTTCCTGGCTGCATCTCTGAACCTTGCAAAGGAGGCTCAGGCTCTGCCCATCTGTCCTTGCAGGGAGCTCGTTTCAGATGGTTTCTCTGCTGGGTGCTCATGCCACCTCTAGAGCACAGCTGGTGAAAGCAAACTAGATGAGATGGATTATGTAGGTACTGAGTGGTGATCTATCTTGAGGAGCTAAAGCCTGAAAGCTGTTTTGTTTTGGTATCTGGTGTGTTCCTGCTTCCTTGCTTGAGTCAAGTGGAGGTTGTTTGGAAGTTATGAGTTAAATGGATTTAGGTACTTGGTTCATTCAATGCTAAACCTCATGATGTCCCTTTTCTTTCTGTCCTGACAATCTCAAGGTGTCAGTGAGTGATTTCTTCTGTCCTTCTGCATGATGGAAAGAAGTCTGACAGTGTGGATAGATCACTTGCTATCAGGTGCAGATATGGAATGGCCAAGAAAAGCATAATGAAATCTTAAGTAATTTCCTTTGCTGTCTTGTTTTATTTTGATGTGTGGCTCCTTCTTTTACCAAAAGGCATTTCTCCTTCATTCTTAACCTTTGGTATTATTAGGTCAAATGAGGTTGGCCTAATAGCAGAAAGCAGCCTCTGAACCCTGCAGCATGAGCACCCCAGACCTGTGCTGGGTGAAGCAGTGCTGTCCTGCCACAGGCTCCAGCTTGGTCCTGACTCAAATTCATGTGGACACTGGGTTTTGTAAGCATAAAGCTTGCTGGGATCTGCCTCCCTCACTTAGAAGTTGCAGCTTTTATGCTGGCACGCAGTTATTGGAAATCACCGGAACGCTGCCTGTTTGCAAGTCATTAAAACCATCACTGTCAGCCTCCTAATTCCAGAGCACAGCAATGTGCTGACAGCAAAGACTGAGGAGAGTGGTAACGACATCAGCAGGACAAGCAAAGGAGCTGTGAGGGGTTGTGCTTGCCCCGAGAGAGCCTTCCCCAGCGAGCAGCAATTGCATGGCTCACCTTCCTGTTCTGACCTGGCAGTAATGCACCATCAGCTGAAAGCCAGGAGCTGTTTATTGATTATTACACACCATCATTAACCTGCACATGCTGAACAGAGGCATTGAAGTAGAGAGGGAAAATCTGGCTTTCGACTCCTGGGACTGGTTTTCCAGGGAGGTGAAAGCAAACCTGTGACAGTCAACAAATTGGGAAATTCCTGATGTGTCACACATCACTGCCAGCCTGTGGAGCGGCTCAGGAGGATCTGATGCAGAAATATGAGCCATTAACAGACCTCATATGCTGTCCATATCCTTATGGATGGGCCAGGGTGTAAAATTAGCCTGGCAGTACAGCAGACTGCAAGCCTGGCATTTCAGGAAAGTTCACCTTCCAGACGTGCCCAGGATGGGGTGATGCTGCTTTCAGTGTGCTGCCTTTCTGTTTCAGAAAGAATTGGCCCAAAACAGCTGGGACAGGGACAATGTGGCATTGCCAGCTAGAACAAGGGAGGTGAGTTTGTAGGCAGGCAGAGGAACAGGACTGGTTTTTTTTCTGTTTTGTTTGTGGAAATGTGAGTTGCACACTAAATATTGAATCCTTCGGTAGCAATGCCAGGGTTTGTAGCTTTGCCCTCTTGTTCTTCAAGCCAGGTCCTTGGGTGTTAGGAGTGTCTTGCTGAGGCTGTCACCAGCCCTTCTCTGCTCATCACCTGCAGATACCTTGTGTTGTAATTGGTGAGAAAATGTGCCAGAACAGGCAAGTGTTAGAGCAGCTTACTAATTTTTATCAGACAATAAATATTTTCATTTATTCTCTGTTGCAGAAGAGGCCTTGGTTACTGTTTGGGAAAACTGAACAGAGATAATAGGTTTGTGCTAATGCTGCTCTTCTATCTTGCTTACTCAGAGCTGACCCTGTCTCTGTGGTGGGGGACCAGCCTGTCCACTGAACATGTCACTGCCAAAGCAAACCGTGTAAATCTAATGATATTACACACTGCTCTCCAAGATGGAGAAAACATTGGTAATACTCTGGCTTATCACTAAGCTGCCCAGTCATGAAAGAAGCAGAAAGCTGGTGCATTCAAATAATAGTACAAAAAATGACAGAGGAAGAGAAAAATGTTTTAAGAAATCATGGTGCTGGCTTTTCCTGTCAAAAAGACCAATGTTTTGGCTGGGTCAGCACGACTGAAACAGCATCTCTGAGATGTGGTTTGATGCAATATTTGTGAATGTTTGCTAAATTTATTTTAGTTTTTCCCTACCAATCTCATTCTCCATTCCATAGTTACACTGAAAAAATTGGCATTATACACACTCTAAATTATTAAGTTTTTCTTTATGGCGACTACCCACTGGTGAGCTTTAGTAACAATTATCTCCCTCCCAAAGTACAGGTCTGCACAGCAGGAGATTAGATTGGTTTTCTGACTTTGTAACCAACTTTCTTTCTAACCTTGAGTGAACCTTTTGATCACAATTATGTCTCGGTGCACCATTGTTATTAAACCTAATGATACTTAAACACAGAATTTAAAACAAATGTTGTGATATTAATGGGCACTCTGACACAAGCCTGCCTCTTTTTTTTTTTTTTCCTGAAGATCTCAGCTCAGGGCTTTCACTGAGCTTGGGGACAGCTGACCTTTGTTTGGCCAAGGACTGCAGTTCATGGGGACCCAAGGCAGCACCTCTGCTTGCAGAGGACACCACAGCTCCTGCAGCATTGATACACTTGGGCTGTGCAGGGTATCTGGGGGCTCCAGGGACACCCTGTTGGGGACTGCTCTGGTTCACATCCATCTGGAGCTGTGGGCATGGCCTGGGATCTGCTCCCAGTCACACCAGGAGGGCTGTGCTGCTGCCCAGGGTTGGGCAGCTGGTGGTGAGAACTCAGCCAAGGGGATTTTGCCATGACTGAGTTACCCCTATTGATGGTTTTTGTGCCTTTAGCCTGATTGAATTGGTGTCTTCTGTCAACAGAAAAAGCAAAAAGACCTCTAGTGTGCACAGTGTGCTTGATGTGAAATTACCAAAGAATGGAAATCCTCCAGAGAAGGGCAATGAGGCTGGTGAGGGGCTTGGAACACAAGGCCTGTGAGGAAAGGCTGAGGGAGCTGGGGGTGTTTAACCTGGAGAAAAGGAGACTCAGGGGTGACCTTATCACTCTGCAACTCCCTGAAAGGTGGCTGTGCTCAGGTGGGGTTGGGCTTTTTCTCTAGGCAGCACTGACAGAACCAGAGGACAGAGTCTTAAGCTGTGTTAAGGGAGATATAGGTTAGATATTAGGAAATTTTTTTTTATGGAAAGAGTGATAAAGTTCTGGAATGGCCTGCCCAGGGAGGTGGTGGAGTCACCATCCATGGGTGTGTTTACAAATAGACTGGATGTGGCACTGGTGCCAGGGTTTAGTTGAGGAGTTGGGGCTGGGTGATCTTGAAGGTCTCTTCCAACCCAGTGATTCTGTGAATCATTGCTGCATTCCTGATCCCTCTTTTCTCTGACCATTTCTGTCTCTTTAGTAGAGCAATATCCAAATAAAGCTGTCTGATTGCTTGGGAAATCTCCTTTCCAGGCTCACCCTGAGTCAGCCAACACTTCCCAGGCCGTGCAGCTGATAATGAGTGCAAGGTGTAGCCCCAGGGACATCCTCTCTGTTTTGCTCAGTTTCCCTTCCAGGAGAGGCCCAAAGGTCACGAGGGGGGATCCCAGAAATGATCCATCAGCACAGTGAATGCTGTCACTTCCTCCCCATCACTCACTGGAAGGGGACACTGCATTCTAGATATTGGGCTTAATTGCTTTCTGAATGACAACACATTAGGTTTAATTACCCATAAAATTGAAGTACAGAGACTTTGGGTCCAAAATAATTTTCCAGCTCAGTAATCTATATGTGCCCAACCTCTCGGCACGGTGTCCTGTACTTCCAAAGGCCTTTCAGGGCACACTGGTTACACGTGTGCCCATCAAAACACTTTTACCTGGAAAGACTTCTTTTGCCTGTGACATTTTTGTGATTGCAACCAAAAACCAAGAGTTTTGCTGGAGCTGAAGTCTGCAACTGAAATAACCTCAAGTAAATGTGAAATTTTCCCAGGTCAGAGCTGTAGTGTTGCCTTTTATCTTTGAGCTGATTGCTCTTGTAAAAAGTTGCACTGGGAAAAACTAAACCAAATAAAATAGATGACATGCATCCTCTTTTAACTCCATTGATATTAAAAGAAATAAGCCAGATCAAATGCAGAGGAAATAACTACAGAGAAACTTTAATCTGCCTATGAAATCTTGTAGAATTAAAAGAGAAAGTTGTTCTTGCTCCCATATTGAAGGGAATAGAAACAAGATTAAAAGAGACATCCTTAAAAATTCTATTTCTTTCTGTTCTGTTTGTTTCTCTCTCCCTGAATCCAGCCATTGGGTTCTCCTGATCAGGGTCTCTCTGTCTGGAAAGTGCTTGGGCACTTTCAGCTGCATGTAGTTTCTCAGGTTTTCATGTTGTCATCTGCTGGGGCTGCATAAGGAATCAAATTGGGCAACATTTAAATTGCTTTAAAGCGTGGTCGAGATGAGGCTTGACAGAATGAAAACAGGGTCATTCTGCCATTGCTTTTAGTGAGTTTTTTGTGGCTTTCCCCCCCCCC
>WBNO01002729.1:239242-400116 GCA_013400575.1 Peucedramus taeniatus
CGTTTTCCCCCCTTTTCAGCACACAGCTCTCATGTATTTGTAGGAACCCATTGCTAGAACTCCCTTTACACACCACAAAGATTTCAGGCAGGGAACATTGTTTATTTTGTGAATAAGAGTACCTGGAATGAGATAACCAGCATTAGAAGCATTGAATCTTTTAAAGAGACTGGGAGATGACTCCCTCACACATTGGGATTTCTTTTTTCAGAGGGAAAAATTGCTAAGTAGTGAGAGTTCTGTGCCAGTGTCCATGCACAGGCCACAGCCCTGGGAGCCTGTAGCACTGAATCTTCCACCTTCAGCTACACCCTGTGGAATAATTCCTCCTGCATCTGGAAGGAAAGCAGCAGACTCTAGTTTTATCTTGTGTTGCTGTGACTCTGTTCCCATTTCTTCTTCAAGAAGAAGAAATGTGGGAAGAAGACACAGCAGACTCTGTTATTCACAATGGCCCTGAGTTGAAGGAATTAAATAAGAGGGTACAGGTTAGGTGAGCTCAAGCACAAGCACATATTAATTACCTCTATTTCCATGGTGGCTGGCTGGGATTCTGCTTGCACTGAGTCACAGCTTTGCTTATGCCTGCTCTGTATCTCAAAACCATCATGAGATTTCCTGTTGCTTTCCCTATAAATCATTCTTTGTCGAACAAGCTGCATACCTCACTGAGCAAAAGCTGAACATTCCCTCCTTTATCTGGAGTATATATTATTCTGCTAATGCTCATATGGCTACTTTTTATTTTTTTCAAGGTCATTAGTCACTTGCCACGATGGTAAAAATGTGATGAACAGCCCCATGAAAAGTTCAATGAAATGAATAACTAGCTTTAAACTATTTTATGAAAAAAAAAAAAGGCAGCAGTAAACCAGGCAATGTGTTTCATGTAGATGAGTTTTCTATGACTAACCTTGCAAGGCTGAAATTCAGTCTTGTGCTTTGATTTTTAGATACCCTCATGAAATTGCTCTAATGATCAAGAATTTCCTTTATTATTTCCCTGTATCCTTTATCTCCTCAGATAAGATGTGTGGTAACAGAAATTTCTTTGCCTCTGAGAAATAATGCTATTCCTTGTGTGTATTTACTTTTAGTAATTCCAGAGCTTTCCCCCATAAGCCACAGAGTAGATGACTAATGAACTGGTTTCACTTGGAGCTGTTCTACTCAATATAGAACATGCTGTGACAAAGTAATAAATTCACCACAAAAAGGGTTTATCATAGTAGTGGGTATCCTGATATAGTGAGAACCTGGTTCTTCAGGGGGAAGGATGCTATAAAGATATCAACCCTGGTGTTTGTATTTACTTCTTCAGGTGAATAAGTAAATAAATCAGATGCAACTGGTGTAAGAAAAGAAATAAATTATAGTGGCACTCAGGCTGAGCTAGGAGAATGACCTGTGCCATGGTCCAGGCAAATGATCCAACACCTTGCTGTGAATACATCAATCTTCTCCTGTAGTGACACAAAGGATTAAAGACTCATCAGTGGTGTTATCTAATTTAGAGGTGCCCAGTGAGACTTCAGGAGGGTTAGCAAGTTGCTATGAGCTTTTGTTTGGAGGTTGTTTTATTTCTTGGTAAAACATTGAGCTTATGAACAGAAATGGAAATGGATAGGACTTTTTTTCCTTGCTGCATTTGAAGGCTTTCAGTGTTTTCATTTCTGGAAAATGTTTATTTCTTTAACTGCTGCAATGCACACAAAGGTGAGATTTGTCCTTCTGGGAAGCTCAGCACAAGTGCATTAATCTATTTGAATCCCAAGGGCTTGCTGAGAGAAGCCTTGTATGGATCTTGATTCACCTTTGAACAGGAGTGAATTTTTGTTACAACCATAAATGAGTAGTAATTTCAGTGTTGCCTTTTTATGTTTTTCCCCCCCATTTTTTTGTTATGATTCTATTCTAAATCTTATGTTATTTCACTTCATAAATAAAGCTCTTCAAAAGGGTCTTTAAAAAGAGCAGGCTTTGCATAGAAAAATTTTGTTTCTGCCCTTCAGTCAGAGTCTCCCATATAAGTGAAAGCCCAGGGAACAAGCAGAACGAAGTTTTTGCTTGTCATGTCTTGCCACTGTAATTTTTGGAAGATGGCAGATTCAGGTTTTTTGGCAGTTAATTGGTGGCAACTGCTGTAACACTTTGCATTCCTTCCACTTAGTGCCCTGTGCAAAGGTAAAAAGGTGGTATTTTGGTGGACCATGCCAGCAGAGCTGGGAGACACCTTTTGTCACCTCTGTCCTGGTTCCTGGGGTGACAGTGCAGCTGCAGAGGTGACCTGCCCAGAGCTGGGGATGCTCAGAGCAACCACTCTGAGCCAGGTACCATCTCCTTTGAGTCCTGCTGCTCTCAAAACTTTATGCTCACAAATAAATGAGGGATACACCCCCTCATTTCATGGAGTCAATGTGCTAAACCAGCAATATTTTGGAGATGTCTGCTCCCAATTTTGGAGTACTTGATGCTGACCAGGGCCAAAATGAACTGCTCTGCGGGCAGGCCTGGTGAAGAAATACCTCTCTTTGTTTCTCCTGGGGCTATAAGTGGCTTGAGTTTCCTGAGGATGGCTTCTTGTTGTCAAATTATCAGTTATCATACTGTTGTTGAGATGCTGGACTGAATATCTCAAGTGCCACTTGAGCTGCAGCAGCAGATTTGCTGGCGAGCGGCGGAGACAGCGAGAGAACACAATGCTCACCCAGGGAGAGGTTGAAGTTGTCACTTCCCTCTTTAATGGAGACAGGAAAGGTAATTAACAGCCAGCGTTGTGTACAGATTCCTATTTCATGGGGAAGATGACTCATTTTGGCTCTGAGCAAGCATGAGAATGAAATTAAACCAATGCCTGGTGCCATGCCAGTGACTTTGGCATTTTAAAAATATCTCCCCTCTGTGTCCCAACACAAGCTCGCTATATTTTCAAAATCAGTATGTGCTTTGTGGGAACAGGGGTTTCCAGGCTCTCTCTGTAGGTGAAATACAGCTTTTATTTTCCTGCTTGCATCCAAATTCATTCATTTAGTAACTCACTGTGTATTAGTTGTGTGGATTTTATGTGCGCCAACCTGTTTCCATAGAGTATTTAAAGTGTACTAGCTCAAGGTTAGATTTATTGGAGCAGCCAAGGAGTTTGTAGAAGGGTGTGTTGGGCAGGATACATGGAACATGATGTTGGGAAAGGCTGCAGCTATTCCCTCTGCTAAGATTGTGCTCCCTACAGCTTTCTCCTGCATCCCTGATAGTCAGGATGGATGAGCCATGCTCTGCCTGGAGCTTCTCTCCATCTCTAAAGTGCTGTAGGTGTTTTGTGTGTGATGAGTCAATTGGAAACTCCGAAGAGAGCTGCAATTCATGCATTAAAGTTTGGGTAAAACTGCTGCAAATGAAGTGCAAGACACATTGTAATAATTAGAGCAATGTATTTGTTCAGTGATGTGGGTTTACTCTGTTGTCCTCTTTGGGAAGTGACTGATGACCACTTAGACCTGCCTTGTCCTTGCTTCTGTCTCTTCATGCTGCAAGTCTTTTTGGTTTTTTCCTCTGAACAATCTGTTTCCATATTTGTGCCTGTCAGTGGGTGGCTGGGCATCATCCCCAGCTCATGGAGAGTCTCTGGAGGCAACATTTAGGTCTGCCCAAGGCTGGGTGAGGAACCCTTGTGGTGGGTGGGATCAAAGAGGAGAGTTACCTGCACCCTCAAGGAGCCAACTTCCTAAATGCCTCATCCTGACACGAGGGAATTGCTGCTGGATGTGCCTCCTGCACCAGAGGGAGCTGGGGATGAGCAGCAGCTGGCTGGGGGCAGGACTCTGCTCCCTGCCCTGTGGAGTCTGTCCCTCTGTGCTGATTCCTCCAGGGTCACCTCTGCTAACACTGAGCAGTGAACAAATGAGTTAGAATTCCAGCTTATATTTACCTTTCACAGCTGTAAAGGACTATCCAGTGCCCTTTTACTACCCTGCCAATGTAATAACCAGAAATAAGACATATTTTGAGATATTCTAAATAAATTCTGGTGCTTATGCTGTCAATTTTTTGTACGATGTGGTAGAGACCTTGGATTATTTTTAAAAATTTATTTATTAAGGAAAAACAGCCATAAATAACCCTCTACTGATGGACTGATTCATTACCTCCTCCCCCGCCCATTTCCAAAATAACAACCCAGATCCAGCTCCCCACCAGCTTTACCACAGCAGGAGCAGAATTTAGATAATGAGGGCATGAGGAAAAGGTTACTAAACAAAGCTAAGGGAGTTAAATTTAGAAAAGAAAGAGCTAACAGGTGGCTAGAGAAAAGGGAGGGAGGAAGACTTTGGAGAGGCAGTGAATAGAAGTGTGATTGCATTCGTTATGGGGTTTGTATAATAGAGAAAATGTTGGGAGTAAAATAAACTCCATAAAGAAAAATTTAAAAATGTATTGTTTGCAGAAAACTGTAATCAATCTAACTGACAGTCAGAAAGGTTTATTTAAATTGCAGGGCTTCTCTCCCTTGCACTCTTACCAAAATCTGCTTCAATAAATTGGGAAGAGTACAGAAACAGATCCTGAACATGACAAGTTAAACAATTTTTAAATTCTAACTGGATTTGCACCTCTCCCTTTCCTGTATTTTATGGTGTGGTCTGACATGATTTTGATCCAAGGGCTCATCTTGGGATGATAATACCAAGATCCAAAACACTTCCAGACCTTTGCTGGCTCTGTGGGTCTTCATACCGAGTTGTTTTTTTTGCCTCAAAGCTGACTTTTATCAATGGAAGCATATAAAAGCAGAGATATAGCACAAAGTCATTTACCTGCTGCTTTCATTTGGCAATGATAGCTTTGACTGCAACTGTGCTCCATAGACTGACTCCTAAAGCAGAGATTAATTGTCCATGTGGGGGACTGAGATGTAGCTAAAGAAAGAAACTGAAGTTTGGCCAATGCCCTTGGTCTCACTTCTTATGTTGGAGGATATTGCCTGGAAGAAGGATTTGGTTCACAGTATGTGATAAGAGTGACTTTGTGAATAACACAATGCTGGGATTTTTGTTGCTGTTTTTTCTTCCTTTTTTTTTTATTGGTACCAAGGCTTTCTTAGTTTGTTTTATTCAAAATGGAAAAAAACTCTGTCTTGGCCACAGAGCCAAGAGAATTTTCAGATATATTTGACTAAAGAAACAGTATTCATTTTTCACATTACTTATCTGCAATGCTTCTTGTCTCTATCCATCAGTAATGGACTCCAGAAATGCCTAGCTCTTCACATATGGAGCCTAAATGAATTTTCATATGTAAATATTAATGTTGCATGCATTTGAAGTTGGACAGATGAATCCCAAATTAAGTGCTCCCTGTACAGAGCTGGAATTTGGGAGTCTCAGCTGCACAACATTTCAGAGGTTTTTGTCAGTAGAGCAGTATTAAGCCCTTAGGTAATATATTATTGTTTATACTTAGTGGAAATCCTCCAAGGATTACTTTTTCTTTCTTCTCGTAGAGTTTGACTAGATTAAGGAGGTGTATTATGACAGTGCTGTGTCACTACTGGGCTTTAGCTGAAGGAGTAACTTCAATTTCTACTGTCCCTGACCCCTTCACTGTCAGCTGTGCATTGATAAGGCCACGGTCCTTTCATGGTACCTAGATGTGGCCTGTGCCTGGTGTGTCAGAGCACAGCATTATCCTGAAGATGATGTTTCAGTCTCTTTTTATGATTCAGGGACAAACTCTTGAATTTCTTCTTTGACATGATAGCAACTGACACCATTTTCAGAAATATTGATTCTGAACAGGAGCATTTAGGTAGTGCCACAGCCATTGTTCTGAAGGGAATAATGAGGTTTTCCTTTCTCTCCCCTTTGTTAATCCCTGGAAAATGTAGCCCTGGCTGCCTCAGCCAGCTTTGAAAAGGAAAATGCAGCATGCAAACTCCTGGTCTTCACTCAGTGGAAATACTTTTATTTTGGACATTGTTTTTATTCAGCAGATTGGCCTAATCTCAGATGGCCTTTCGATCCAATTCTGCCCTGACTGTGATTGATGCTATCTCTCTATTTGGGGATTGACTAATTAAGGCTATGCTATCTAAAATCAGTTTTCTTTGCTTGTTGGTTTTTTTGTTTCGGTGTTTTTTTCCACTCAACTACTTTGGGTTTGAAATGGAGCAGGGCACCCTGTTGTACAACTTCTTTTAAAGTATTTTGTTTCCCAGTGCTAAAACCAAATCAGATTCAAGGTCTCCTCTTTACTTTAGAGTTTTCTCTGATCCAATCTACCTGTACTTATTTAACCCAATCACCCTGTTTCAGATTACTGTCTTGTTAATTATAGTATTGATTCCCTCCTCCCCTCATTCATTTTTTAATTTTTTTGGCTTCCCAACCAGTAGCTCGAAATACTGCAGGCAAGTTTGCATAGCACATCCTTGAAATTACACTTGGAAACTATTACTTGGACAGTTACTTTAGAGGCATTCTTGGAGGTCATTACAGTTTTTGTCAAGAACAGTTTAATTCTCTGCCATTTTCCACTTTTGTTATTATTGTGGATTGTCATGGGAGCAGGTTAATTTGGTCCAATTTCCTCCTCGTGTTCTGTCCCTCATCTCATGAATGCAAACACGTGGAAACTGGACTCTGCAGAAGATTAAACCTGTGGCAACAAGTAATTCCTGTGACAGGGGCTTTAATGAAAAGAGAAAAAGACCTTAAAATATCTCCTTTCACTTAATAAGGATAATCTGAGCAGTGGTAGGAAAACCACAGGAGGACAGCTCTGACCCATGCTAGTCACATTGCAAGCCATGATGGGACTGGCCTTTGGGCATGTGCATGTGAGAAAGGATGGGCAGGCAGGATTAAAGCCCATCTCTTTGAAAAGCAGAGAAAGCTGCTCAGCAGTGACCCAGGAGAAAATGTGCATGAAGGGTCAACTTCTGTGTGGCTTGTTCCACACTGTCCCCTGCCCCTGCTCAGTGCCAAGGACAATGTGGAAATAGCCATCACCTGCCTAGTGGCAGATGGGTAGAAAAAGGCAGGAGAAATGAACAGACATTGAACCTGTCTCAGACAAATCTTTCCAGTTTTTGGCAATTGTTGGCTATGGGGTGTTCAAGCCATGACTTTAGGTACTAAGTCTTCATGACTTTGTCTAGTCCTTTACTGAATCCTTTTAAAACTCTTTGTCTCGTGCAATAACTTGTGTCAAGGAGTTCCATAAATTAACTGTGTAAAAAAGCACTTTATTTAATTTGTGTTAGACATGCTGCCTGATCATTTCATCAAATTCCAACCCTCACTCCCATTTATTAAGTTGGTAATAGGTGCCCTCTCATTACCTTTCCACTCTGGATTTTGCAAACCTGTTACTCCTCCTTTCATCACTCTCCTTCCATGCTCTAGAGAGAGCCCTTGAGGAATTCAGATCTGTTCAATGGGAGAGGCCAGCTTGGAGCTGCTCCTCAGGGTCAGAGTCAGTCCAGGAGGCTTTAGCATGGCTTTTAGGGTAGCTTTTTGTAGCTGGAATCAGAGTTTGTTGTCACCTGCCTAACATCCTAGGGAGAAAACCATTAATTTTTGTGAGTTTATTGATAGCAGGGCTGTAATTGATAACTAATCCCAACTCTGGGTTTCTCCTAAGACTTGTCTCTTGCTGGCTCTTCTCTTGACCTATCCCTAAACCTCAGCATCCTTTGACCAGAGGAGGAAAGGGAGCAGGGTGAAGAATAGATGCTATATTTCAGTGAGATTGCCTGGTCCATCATTTAGATGTGAGTGTGAACTTAGCTCAGCAGGTCAGTCAAACCCTCCTGTGCTGGCACCTCAGTGACTTCAGTAAAAGCCAAACACAATAAACCATGAGCTTCTCCCTGCATCAGGACGAGAGTGATTTCCTTGCTGTGGCTCAGCTGTAACTGTGGTCCCCCTGATCCTGACCTGCTGGAGTAAAGCTCAGTGCCTGCTCTGTGCTTCCAGGCTCCCTGGGTGTCATTTGGGACAGTGAGTCCTCTGCCTCCTTGCAATCTGTGCTGAGGCATCTCTGTGTAACTCACAAGTGTTGCTAAAAGACTGCCGTGGCAGCAGCTTGGAGGTTACACCCACCATCTGAGAGGCTTTTGTTGCTGAAAACTGGCTCATTTTTATGTGAAGAAATCAATATTTTTATAAGCTGAAGGTTGGGGTTTTTTTCCCCAGTTTTGGATGCTCCCAAAAGCAAGAATGTTTCCATCGGGTATTAAAATCTGGCTTTTGCTTTCAGCAGCAGGCAGGGATGTGTGTTATTACTGTACTTGGACTAAATGTCACTCAGGATAATACAGAGCTGCAGACAAGCATTGCTCTAAAAGCAGGCCCTTGTCTCTCTGTATTTCCTCAGCACACTGAATGTTTGGCTAAGCTCCAAGAACTTTCCAAACACAAACAAGCATTTATGTATTAAGCCTTTTTATCAGTCTATGCTCTGTCTGAGCTGGGATGTGGGCAGCCTTTCTAATAAGGTGTATGCAGAATTGTTAATGGCTTTCCCATCCACCTGTGCAACAAAAATATCCCAAATTTTAAATATGAAATCAGTAAAAGTTTGTTTTTTAGAAGTACATCGCTATCTTCCTTTCACTAAACAGCATTAGAAGAATGGGGTGATGATGGATTTGATAAAAACCACAATTTTTTTCTTAAGTAGATGGATTACTGCATGTGTATGGTGAGGACATGAAGTGCAGGTTGAAGTTTTTGGATGTGACTTGTGCTGGAATGAATTTTGGCAGCACTGGCCCATCCCTGTGCCCAGGTCAGTGGGTGACAGTACCACCAGCTTCCAGTTAGAGCAAATAACAACCAAGCTAATAACACTTGTGCAGCTGTGTAAGACAGGCAGCAATGCAGGCTCTTTAAATGCATTTCTAACAGAAATAGCACTAACTACCTTCAGTGGCAGGGAAAAGTGGGAATTGGGAGCAGTAGGAGGCTGTGCCATCTCCAGTCCCCCAACACTGTTGGAGGGTGTTGCCCATTGCAGTCTCACTGGCATTTTGACTTGATGAAGTTTGAATTACTGATGCTCAAGATGAGCTTGTTGCAAACTGTAGTAAAGGATTCCAGGGCTTTTACTCTGCTTTCTTTCCTTCCCCAGACTTGCTGAAATGAAAAAGAGATGCATTTAAAATACATAGGTTTAAATATGTAGATGTATTTTGGATTTGAAGATGCAATCTGTGGCTCAGTCCTTAGTTTATGTCTCTTATGGCAGTGGGACGATCTCCAAAATAAGCTACTAGCTCTGAATGCTACCACAGCAAAACTTGGTCTCAAATGGTGTCTTGAAATAAAGTCTCATCAGCTGCAAGATGTGCTTTGTATTCAGAATGTTGATCATATGGACTCATTTCCCATACATTTATGGGCCCCAGGCTATCCTCTCCCTCCTTAGGCAGCAGCAGAAAGTCCTCAAAAGTGAAATTTAAACATAAATGTTTGTCTCTTTGGATTCAAATTTCCCTTGCATCAAATAGCATCTGAAATGTTCTCATTTATGTTTTCATCAAATAGGTAAGTAGGAATTATTGAGTAATACCCTGGATCTCTGTGGGAAACTCAACAGAAGCCAGCTGCACGTGTGCAGGTATGGAAAGGGACAGGATTGGGGACCCCAGCTGCATTTCCTGTGCTCCCTTATCAGGATCATTATCACATAAAAAGCTGAGAAAGGGGCACAGCAGCAGTGGGGGCAGAGCAGAAGATGGCTTAGAAACACCAGGTCCTGCCTGTGTCCAAATTGAAGGACACACACAGAGACCTGTGAGGGGGGGACACTTCTGAGTGAGCTGCTGTCACAGGAGTGGCTTCACTTGCTGAATGAATTGGGCTTTGAGGAGTAATCTTTGATATGCCAGACTTTTTCTTGAAAAATCAAATATTTGTGTTCAACCACAGTTCAGTTTTAAAACTCTAAGGTAGCACTGGAGTTCACCGTGCCTCTCTTTCATTCCAGGAGTATTTATTTATTTTTTTCTCACCCCTGTTTCTGGCTGGTCCCTGTTAGCATGCAGCTCTCCTTGCATGTAGAGATCAAAAAATCCTGTCTATATGACAGGACTATTGAAAGTAAAAAGGGGATAAAAGAGTGATAGCTGGGAATAAAGCCAATGTTGTGATTTCTCAAAAAGCACCCTTCTGAAGTGCAAGTGCTCCGAAAAGGCACCAGATGTTGTGTTAATATAGCTTTGACTAGAGGGAAGAGATAAAGATGGTTATCTCTAAAAAAGGGGTTTCAGGGCAGGAGATGATGAGATGAAGACCAAATGCTCCTGTTCGTTTGTACTTGTCAGGGAGAGGAGGAACATTTCAGCTGATTGATCTTTGGGCTGGATCACCTGTGTCTAGTAGGCACAGACACTTCCCACCTTGAGTTTCTCAACATTGGTCTTTCTTCCTCACAAATGAAGAGGGGATGTGCTCAGCACCTGCTGTGGCTGGGGATTCCCTTTTCTCCAGCAATGGGATCCCCTCAGTGTGCTCCAGGCAATGAACCTCCTCTGCAGGGCAGATCCCCAGCTCTGCCAGGAGAGAAGGAAGAAGTGACAGCAGCTGGCCCTGCCCACCCTGCTGCCCTGCTGATCCCTGCACGGCCATCCCAGCTTGGGAAATCAATTGTTGATGGGGGTTCTTGTATAAAGCTGTTGTTGGAGAGCTGTGCAAGGCAGGGTAAGGCTCAGGGCTGCAGAGGGAGTCAGATTGGCCTCTGCAGCCCAAGATCAATGCTGGGGCTTGGCAGCCAGTTTCAGTCCTCCCAGGGACTTCTTCCTTTTCTTTCTGTTTCCCATTTGTCACCCCCGTCCCGGGAGGTGACACAAGAACGACACGGAGCAGCTCTGGTCAAAGCAAACTGAAAAAAACTTTTTATTAAAACATCTGACTCCATATTTATATCTTTTTAAAATACCAGTGTCATTGGAGGGTTACAGTGCCACCTCCTCAATGTCACTGGGCAACCCAACAGTCCATCAGGTCGCTCGTCCTCCATAAAGGAATGCAAAACAATAAGTTATTTACATAAAGTGCATGAGAAAGTTTGTGCAAAGAATGCAAACATCAGAAGGCTCGGTAAAACTTCAGAAAATCAGGGCGACACCCATTTTAGCAGGACAGAGTGTCTCTGGCTGCCCCAGATGGGCATAATCCCCAAGATGGACAATGCATGTATCTTGACCCCTGTGCATCTCTTTGGGGAGAGCTCCTAGATGTGACCCAGGTCCCACTGGGACAACTGGGAACACTCTGTGAGAGAAACCCCCTTGTTAAATGTTTGCAGGCACACAGCTGACACCACCTCACTGAGATCAGAGGAGCTGTGGCAGAACTTTCTGCTCAGCAGCTGTGAATTGTTAGCACTGCCAAGCCTCCATTCTGTTTCTGAACACATCTCCACTAGCAGGATAAGCTGTGAACAAAACAAGGTGCTTGGGAGGAAAGGGAGTCAGCTCAGTGGGCTGGGAAGGCTGAGATTTTTTTTTTCCTCCCCTAACCATTTATCTGAATAACTCAAATTACAAAATGAAGCTGCTAATGCTGAGGTAGCCTGATGATTGCCACGGGGGTCAAGGAGCCACTGTGCTCTTCAGTGCCAAATCACTAATGCTCTGAGCAGCTCTGAGTGGTGTGAGTCCCTTTCTGTGGCAGTCATTTCTGCTGTGCAAGAACAGACAGAGAAAAACAGGAGAAAGAGCAGGAATCTCCTGGAAAACCTGGGAGACTGCACCAGAGCATGAGCCCTCCTGGGGCACATTAGCAATCTCAATGTTGCTTGTGGGCATATTGTTAAGGAAATGTTTCTAAATAATAGCTCTGTTGCAGTTTGACTGTGAAGAAAGCTTATTTAAGCATGATTTCTCCCAGAACATTTAGTGTTTTTCTTTTCTTTGGACAAACATAGAAGGGTAAGATGGATCCATCCACAAAAGCCCCAAAAGCTTCTGCTTTCACCAGCAGAGCTGGCTGTCAGCTGGGATGGCCAGGAGCATCACTCTTGGAGCATCTCAGTAATTGGACTTCACCAAGGAAGAAGTAAATAAAAGGTACCCGGTGAGGATTGCTCCAATAGCTTGGATTTCACAAATTGAAAACATATTAACTTCTGACAGCTCTGTTCTTCTATAGACAAAACAGCTGCATTCCCAGGAGCTCTGTGCTTAAAGTTTTAAACCTTTTCCCTTCTGGTGAATTCTTTGTGCATCTAAAGAAGGCTCCCAGAGCATTTTATATTTTTTTTACTCTGTTTTGCACCTTGGTTTATCATTCAACACCAAAGCCAGAAGGCTCAAAATGTTCTTTTGCATCTGATTTGGCAGCATTTCACTTCCACTTGGCACTGGGACATGTGTTTATGTCTCTTACTCCATGGGGTATGAGGCAGTAGCAAATTTGGCCCTCTGGATATTTCTTACATTTGAACCCAGGGTTAGATATATTCTCTGGGACTCAGCAAGATTTCCATTCATTTTTTCTTTCCTCTGCCTATCCTCTCTCTGTTCTTGGTGCCTGCTGATAAAACTGAAGATAAAACCTTGCTTTAAATTTTGGAGACAAAAAATGTCAGGTGCATCTTAGAAACAAACTTTTAATTCTAGTTCATGGCTGCTCTGTCCTGCTAGGCTGTGCACAGTGTATTCCAGACTGGAAAAGTTTGGGAGGAAGGAGACTTGTTAATATCCCATAGCAGCCCTTTCTCAGGCTCCTAGTCTGCCAAAATAGTTGAGTCAATAGGGACCTTCTTTTTTCCTTTTCCACATGAATGAATTTGGCTTGTGGATTTTCCAGTAAATCACTAGAAAACTATTTGTGATTTGGCCTTCTTTGTATGACTTCTGCTCTGACTGCCAGTTACACCAAATAGAAAAACTGACAACAAGGCAGATTTATACTCCTTGTCTTAATATAAATTTGGGACACTTTTTGCTTTGTAATGGATTGCAGCCAACCCTTTCCTGTATCCACGAGGAGAGGTAGATCCAAGGTTGTTTTGTTAACAAGTACAGATGAGTGGAGCATGGAAGAACTTGTGAGGCAAACATGCCAGGTAATGTTGAATGGAACTGAGAGCACTGTTTTCCGAGCTTCTTGGGAAGTTGATGTGCTGCTTTTATGGCATTTTCATGCAGACATCCCTTGAAAACACTCCAGCCTTGTATATGTCCTGTTCAGCCTCCAGTGAGCAGATTTGTGCCTTTGCAGAGAAGATCCCAAGAATTCATTTCTACTGAGCCTTTCTAGACATTTCTAACTGGCTTTCAAAACTTCAGCTTATAATTACTTTTGATTATATCAATGTTTATATGCTACTGTGTGTGCTATGAGCCAGATGGTACTGCTGTTGTTACCTGCATTGCAGATGCAATTTGGCCCAAATGGTGCTGTTAAGTCACCCCCAAAATGTCTCTTGGGTGTCAGAGTTAAATATGAGCTTGTGTGAGTATAATTTTTCCCTCCTACATATGAAACAGGGCAAAGTAGGTAGGGTGAAAGGAAAAAAAAATGTAACCAAGCAGTAGAGCTGATACAAGGCTAATCCCTGGCAGCAGCTTTGGGATGTCACAGCACAAATGAGACAGCAGCCTTCAGACTTCACTAGTCATCCCAAAAGAACAGGTCCCAGACACCTGGGGTAGGATTAGGAGAGTGCAGAAGCATAGAGGCTGTGCTGGTTTTGCAATCCTTTCCATCCCTGAGCTGCTCTCTGCAAAGGCATCCTACAGACACAGCTGGGCAGAGGCGAGGCTGGAGACAGCTGGAAATTTCAGTGCTGCTCAAAGTGCTTCTTCCTCATCAGGGGGATTTAGTGTGGTCACTTAGGAAATAGGCAGCTGGATTGATTTAGCAGCTGTTGTACTGTGTGGTACCTAATATACTTGACATCTAATGGAGGGAAGGCAAAGAAATCAGGGAGGCAGGTTGAAGTGACCATAATCACAGCTGGCAGCACTCCTGATTTTACCAAATGTCTTGGGGTGTTTGGTGATGTTTGAGAGTCCTGTGATTATGCAAAGAGGGAGCTAAAAGGCATTTCAAGAGACATTCTGTTCTCCCTTTCTGCATCCTCCCTGCTGGCTCTGCTGCATGTCCCCGTGTACTCATCACCTCATCTGCCATGGCTCCTGCAGTTGGTGTCTGCAATGCATCCAACCATAGGCTGAGCTTTTTGAAGTGACAACTTGGAATTAGGCACCCAAATCCTAGGAGCTTTGCTGGACTTTGGCATCATTGCAAAACTCTGCCCTCATTATGCTTTTGGTGCTGTGACTCTCTTTTGAAAACCAGAAACTCAGGATGTGTGTCTCCATTTCTGTTTGTTATTTATAATAAAACTTGGTTTGTGATCTGACAGTTTTTAATCTCAGCAGAACCATCTGTGCCAAGCTAGGTGGGGTGACTTTATGGAGTAATTTCTTGTGTCTCTTCACCATCCTGACAGGTACCTCCTGATATTATTTTTGTGTGTTGCTGTTCTGTGCATAAATACATCCATGGGAGCCACAGTCAGATGCCTTCAGTTCTTCGAGGCTTCCTGAAGACTGTGGGCTTTTCACAGGCTGCCTCTCCATTTCCCCAGAGGTATCCCAAAGAAGTCAGGATTTACTACATGTTTTATTGCCTTCTAAATCTTTGAAAAGACAGTTTCCTCTGGACTGGGCAGATGTTGCAGGGGTATCTGCACATTGCTGCTGGGTTTGGCTGATTTGGGCTTCCTTTTGAGATCTGCTGTGAGTTTTCCAGTTTCAGGTAATAACACATGTCAAGGAATTAATATTTTCTCTTATTTCTCAGCTGCTAAGTTGCAGTTCCTGGCACTTCTAGATGCAGGCAGAAATTTGAAGTAGATGGAATGAAATGGTTCTGTATCTGGATGGTCTCCTAAAACCTTGGACTGCTAAGTGTTGTCTAATCTAGAATCAAAGTCTGGTACTCATTATAGTCACACTTGCATAAAAGGGAACAGTCTGCAGGATTTGGGCCAGCAATTTCTGAAACTTTTGCACATAGTTGAGGTACTTAAAAACCCAATTTTGCAGCTGTTCACTTTATCAAAAATGAGTCTGACCCAGCCCAATGCTCAGCTTCCACATCTCTCTCACTGCAAGCAGAGATGGTTATTTCTTGGTGGATTTTTGCATTTCTAGGGTGAGGGTTTACCCTGCTTAGCTTAGGCTGGAGTCCAGGTACTTAATTTTGGAGTTTTACAAAGAAAGTTATGTCAATTTTTTAAACATTAGCTTGTTAGGGGATATTTAAATAGAATTGATGTGCTCAGTGCATGAATCCTTTTCCAATTCTTTTTGGTTTGTGTAACTCGTGTTTTCCTCACGCTTCACATCCATAACAAAAAAGAAAAGTTTCTCATTTACTTAGACTTTCCCCAAGTTCCAATACTTGCTATTTCACAGAGCATGAAGAAACTGAACGCTATTATATTTCCTATTTACTGTTTGCAGTTATAATACCCCTCTTAATGGTGTGAAATATAAATGAATTATGTGCCCTCATTTGTGGTTGCAAGTTGCTGTTATAAATAATGCAAACGGATGCTCGTGTGGTAGTAAATGAAAACTTTTCAAAAAGAAACAGCAGAAGAATGGAAGAAAAGAGTATTTTTGCTTGGCTTGTGGCATGCAATAATGTGTGTGACTGAGTGTGCAGAGCTGTTCATAGACACACTCCTCTTTTTGTTTGGTTTGGTTTAATTCAAAATCTTTTGTCTTAGAAACTGCTTATATTACAAAATGCCATTCTGGTGTTGCCTCAATTTTCCTGTTAGAGATGAAAAGTATGCTTTAGAAATAACTTTAATTGCAGAAAAAATTAGAAACTTGACATATAAATCTTTTGCTAGGAATGTGGAAATGTTTTCTGTAGGACGTAGAGTGCAGGTCTGGTTTTGAAATCAGTGAAGCAACAAAGTTCATTTCTTATATCTAGGATACCATAAATAATTCATTTAGCATTGTAATTTATCATTACTCACAAATAATAAAAAATTAAGTTTCATGTATTTGTTTTAAAGAAGTTTTCCAGAAGTATTTTCGGAACTGCATCCTTAATTGTAAGTACAAATCTCATTTCAAGAGTTAAATCTGCTGGTATTATATACTGAGACTGAAGCCATATCTGCCTCCCCCTGCAAAAACCTGCTCATTTGGAAAATGAGAAACTGATAGAAGAAAACCCATAGGCATCTGACAAAAAAAAAAATATTCTGGCCTGAAATGAATAGAATTGGTCATGTAGTTCATATTATTCTTTTAAATATTTTGTTGAATTGCAACACAGATTGTACAGCCTTGAGTGATGAAGGTCTAAATACATTCTTCCTAGCTTTATTCTTTAATAACTGAAGTAAAACTGATCATAATTCTTCATTACGTGTTAAGTTTCAATGAAGTATTTTGTTCAGAAAAATACATATGTTAACAGCTTTCTGAATTATGCAAGTATTACATTCGAAGGCCATCCTTCTTGTTCCTTTTGGCATTCCATATTTGTTCCCATTTCTCTTTTATTCTTCATTGCCACTTTTGACTGCTTGGCTCAGGCAGTGGAGTTTATCAAAATAAAAAATGTTTTGTTTTAGATAAGTGTGAACATGGGCTGTGAAATGATTAAATGAAAACAGGAGTGAAAAATATCTCCTTGAACATCAGCAACTAGAGTGAGGATTGGGTTGTGGGGTTTTTTATTATTTTGGTTGGTTTTAAACTGCCTGTTAAGTTTGTACTTAAATTTCCTCAATTAGCTGTTGTGACAAGTCCTGCAGCATCTCCTTGTGCATACAGCTTTGAGGTTACTTAGAATAACTCCTATCCATGTTAAAGATGGGAAGCATCAGGGCTGGTTTGGGGATTTTGGAGTGTCTGAATGCAGTCTAAGCTCTCTGCAGCTCTGCTGAGCCTCTGGGAGAATCGTTTATCCTCTTATTTTTTGTACTGAGTCCACAGTGGTGTGTCCCTGCACCCAGCACTGGGATAAGGTTCACGGTCTCCATCACACAGAGTTGTTCAGTTTCTCCAGCAAAGCCAGCTCAGTGCTGTGAGCCTCAGCTGAGGATGTGCTTGTGGGTGCTGAGGTGTTACAGCAACAGACACGGTGCTGCTTTTTGCCAGACTCTTTTCCCTGGTGAGTTTTAGGGACATTTTGTGTTCTCTGTGATGGGCCCACTGGAGAGGGGATTCGATGAGCGCACACTTCAGATGATGATGATAGAAGGAAAAGACTGCTGTGAAATCACAACAAGGATCCTCCCTGCCTCTCTTCCTTGCACTCTACTTCATTTATCTGCAAGCTTGAATTGCAGTCCCATTGCTATTAACCTTTCCACTGCTGGCATGTTACCAGAGAGCTCAGCCCCAGCTGGCAGCAGGGAGGGGAGGATTGGAGCAGCTCTGAAGTGATGAATTGGCCTTGGCACTTTGCTCAGTGGCCACTCTCTGGAAAGTGGGAAATGTGCTGTGCAGCTCTGTGGGCTTAATACCCTCTGGGTACCACCTGTAAAAGCCTGGAATCCAGGAGCAACAGAAAAGAGGGGGAACTGCAGCGTTGGAAGGGTTATTTTATTTCCTGCCCTCCACAACTATCTGCTTACCCTCTGAGAAAGGAGACAAACTTTCCCAGCTCTCATGGCCATCCTGCTGGAGGGGAGCACCAAGGCAGACTGACCTCCCAAGGGCTGGCCTGTTCTCTCTCAGTCCAGCAACCCAGTTCCAGACAGAACTGATGCCATGTTGGGACTGCCTGAAAACACAGGCCAGACAAAATTAAAGGAATAAAGAGCAGTTATATTTTTTGAAGGGACTTCAGGTACATTTTGGGCAGACAAAACCTTCCCAGGGGCTGCGCCCAAAAATGCACAACGGGTGCCAGGTTTTTATACTTCTGTAAGTTTGGTCCATTTTCATATTGGGGGCTAATGGTCCAATTACAGCTTCAGGTAATGAAGCAATTTACCCCCAGTTTTCTCCCCCCAACTCACTTGTGTTTATATTTCTTGGGGCTTGAAGCACTGAGGTGTCATTGACTCCCAGGCCTGGAGAGGAATTGTTTTGTCTGACCAAAATGTGAAAGCTGCAGCTAACACTCTGTATGGAGTTTAGAGTTCTACACTAAAGAATTGCAGGATTACAAATATATGAAAAACATAAAAGCCAAAATCCTAAGGCATCAGGACTGTGCCACCAGGTTTCCAGGTGTTTGCTGGCCTGTGGTGCTGATGCTCCACGCTGCTGTCAGTCCCTCCTGGAGCTGTTCTGGCTGATCCTGGCTGTGCCAGTGCTGCCATCTGCTCTGTGTAGGGCAGGGAACATTTTGTTCTGGCTCTGTGTGTCCTGTCAGTGCAGCACACAGGTGCTCTCATAAAACACTGGGATGGAGCTGGTGTTCCCTGGCAGGGAGGGAGGGAAGGAGGGAGGCTGCTGTCCCTGGGAGCTGCTGGCAGATCCTCTGCAGCATCTGAGTCTGCTGGGCCTCCCAGGTACACGGCTGGGCACGAGCAGCCTCTGTTCTGGTGCCTTCATCATTCTTCTCCAGAGAATTACACTGCATAAATGTCAGCAAATGACTCCGTCTCCAGTTAATGAAGTGAGTTTTTTGCCTTAAAGAGCTAATTGTCCATCTCTTCTGTTTGAGAAATGCAGGGCTTTCTTTTTCTTTTTTTTTTCCCCCTAGTGATGTGGCAGAATTTACAGATGTGCAAATACTGTGGGCGACATCTATTATTTAACTTTCATTACCATTAATATGAATTAAATTGATGGCATTTGTCAGGATGGTTTATGTGTTGTAGAAGGTGCCTTAGGGAACTGCTTTTGAAAGAGGAGAATTTCAGGAAAAGAGAAGTTGTTTTGGTGGTTAGAGGGAAAGGGCTCTGGAGATTTGTGTTTAGCTCTAGTGAGAGCTGAATTTGCTTCTCTGTAGGACCTTGTGTAAATATTTCAAGGCCAGAGTTTCTCCCAAACTCACCTCCTGTTTACACAAGTTCCCAAAGTGGCTGGATTTTCATAACAGGTCCAGTTACACAACTGAGATATGAGTTTAATAATTTTGGGTCCACTTGAGGAGAAAAATGTGCAAATACAAGAACAGGTGGGAGGAAAAACCACTTATATTTGTTCAGATGTGACCAAGAAGTATTGGCCATGATTTGCACATTCTGTGGCCCTGATTGTGCAGTGATATAACTGGAAAATCATTCATATTGGAGCTCAAAGGTGGCTATGTCTGAAAGGAAGTGAGTGGAGAGATCCAGGTGTACAATTTGAGGAGTGTAAGGGTAATAGAATCACATATTTAAGCATCAAAAAGCATTGGTGCCTGAGCAGGCCAGGGAGTTTAGAAGGGAGAGGTGGGAAATAAAAAAAAAAAAGGGAGTTTGAACAGAAGAGTTTTAGGTTAAGAACAGTGGAAGTACTGCAGCAGGATCTGTCTCCTACCTCTGCTGGCTTCTGCCTCTCTGCCCAGGCAGTGTCTGGCAGTGCCTGCTTTACATTATTGTGTCTGTGTGGGTGAGTGCAGTGCAGGCAGGAGTCCTGCCTCTCTTAATCCCTTTTACATTTCAATTCTTAAGCAATTTCAGAAGAATAAACTCTTTTTCTTTTATTTTTTAAGTGGATTTAAAGAAATGGGAGAAAACAAAAAGAAAACTCAAAATCCAAGACCTTAATATCCAGCCACTGGTATTATGCTTAACTTAGGTTAATGCAGGAGACTCAGTCTGAGATAAGCAAACCCAAATGCCTGGTTTTGGTGGTGCAGATCTCCCTGCAAGTGGGAGATTTGAGCTGCTATCCTCTCCTCTTCATTTTGTCTCCTTTATTAAAAGCATTCACTTGCACAGCAGGCTGAAAGAGCCTCTTAAAACCCCCCAGGCAATTGGTGCTGGGCTAAAAGGGACAGATGACCCCAAATGCAGCAGTTGCTGAAGTTTCACCTAAACCACTTGGGCAGTAGATGCAGTGCAGCACAAAAATAGCCAGCAGCTTTTCAGCAGCCTGTTCAGGAGCAGGAATCAGTCCTGAGTAGACACAAAACTCATTGCTGTCAATCTGTGAGTAAGAAGTCATGGTGTGCCAAGAGAGCACATCAGTGTTTCCTCTGCAGGTGGGCAGAGAGAGCTGCTCAGTCCCCTGGGGCTGCCCTGCTGGGCAGGAATGCTCCTGACATTGATACTGGGTGCAGATTTGCTGGTTTGATTTCCAAAGTTGTTGAGAAACACATGAGAACTTCACCTTCTTTGGAGTTGAGCATGAAATGGTTGCAAATTCCTGAACTCTCTTGGTCAGGGATGATCTGATAAGGAGGGAACTTCCTCTCTCATTGTGAGTCCCCAAAATCTCATGGTTGCCTTTTTATTATCTACTACCAAAAAAATGTATGGCTGTGGACCACCTGTTTCTGATTCCTACACACCTCTGAGGAAGTGTTCCCATTAAAAATTCAGAGTTTCTGGCTGCCTCTTTGGTTTGTTCATTCTGCCCATGTCCAGCAGTGGTTTCTGTAAATGCTGGCCAGCAGAGCAGTTTGAGCTGCAGTTTATCTTGGTACAGAATATGGGCAGGAGCTCTTGTGAGGAGAGAGCTCCCCAGACTGGAATCACTTACAGATTAAGCTGAAAGGTCACCTACCTGTCAAAATCCTCATGGCACTGATTTTTCAAGACATTTTTCATAGCAAGATGAACTCAAGACTCATTCAATCTTTTCATAGTTACTAGATATGGTCTTTATTCCTGTACCTTGGACCTAGAAGAATAAGACTTGAGAGAGGCTCCTAAAGTTTCATGTTCTGGGACAGAAAATGGGAGAAGGAACCCTTTCCTTTGGCTTATTTTCCAAGGGAAGGAATGTCACTTCCTCAGGGACAGCCTGGGACAAGTGCTACACACCAGGCTAAAGAGGTCTGGGAAGTTTTGAAGAAATATCCATGTGATCTATGAGTTTCTTATACATCTGTAATGGGTTTTCTGACTGAACTGTGGGCTTTGGGATTCTCCATCTGCATCCTCTTCTCCAACTTCACCCTGGGTATGATGCTGAAGAAGTACAGACATTACTTGCCTTCACACATAGGGAAGGTTCAAACATTTTGAGGTTCAAGACTGAATAATCTTCTTCAAGTATTGAGGCTCCAACTGCAATGCTTTCTTGAGAAAGCATTTTATTTTACATTATCAGTAATGTTTGAGAGAATAAAAATAAAATGAAAAAGAGAAACCTTTTCAGAGAAATTGCTTCAGCATTCACAAAAATTCCACGGTTTTCCTGGGAAAAAGATTTCTCAGTTCTAATCTCTCTTTTGACCAAGGTTTCAACCAGATCTAATTAACAACAGCAGCTTGCTTTTGTATCAGGGCTTTTGCATGATAAAGGCTCATTTCAAACTCCTGCTCTGCATTAATATTTTTTATTCAATGTCAGACCACTGCCAGGGGACAGGTGGGGTCCTCCTGAAACAGGCAGCAACCAGCAGGGGAGTGAAGGGGGATCAGAACAGGAGCTTAACTCACATTTCTTTCATTCCATGCAGGAGTTCTCCCTTTATATTGGGAGTTTTGAAATTACCCCGATGCAGAACGAGAAAACTTTCAAAATCCTTCAGAAATTTTACAATTTCTTGATTTTGATGCCCCCAGATTAGTAATTATGTCCAGAGCATGAGATGAAGTCTCTCATTACTGTAATACAGTAGACCTCTACTCATGTGAGAAACTAAATGTTGGTTTATACATTTGCATTAATGCTTGTTTGAGTAAACTTTTCACTGACCTTCCAGTCTTTTCAGTCTTCCAGACTTTTCAGTCTCTGCAATGCAACAAGTGTGGAGATGTTGGGCATGTAGTTATCTAGTGTAACATCCAATGGGTAATTTGTTCTGACAATTTTTATGAGCAGGAAAAAAACCCCTCATCAAGTGCGTGTCTCACTTTGTGACCCCTGTCTGTGGTTCATTTACCTCCTGGAAGAACCACCTGCTTTCTGCTTTGATGCTCCATTTGCAGCACTTGAGGGAGGAATGATTACAGTGGCATGCAGCCACTGGTTAACTTCTTTCCAGATGTGTGCTCCAGATGGTTTCCTGAGAATCCACCCCAGACCCAGATTTCCTGTTTAGCACTGACAGGCTGGATTCAGGCTGAAACACAAATCTTCTGCTGTGCTGTCCTCCTTCCTAGCTGGTAGCATCCATGGAGTGCTGCAAGCCAAACATAATCCATTGAAAACGACACTTTATCTGTTCTTGACATAGAGGAAACATTAAAGATGATGGGTTTAATTAGCCCTCTAGAAGCCTCTTGATGTACACAAATGGCTACAATTTGCTGCATTTCATGAAGATTAGGACTGACCCTCAGAAACTCAGTGTGTTAGAACTGGACAAACTGTCTGAGCAAATGCAATTACTATTTTTATTAAGCATTCAGTGGGTTCACACAGAATAATGGCTCCTCTCCTTGTTGTCTCTCTCACGTTTTCTGTTCCATCTCTCTGAACAATAGCACCAGCCTCTCTATTCTCGAGCTCTCTCAGGATGTTTTTTGTTTATCATCTTTCTTTAGTAACAACCAGTGTAGCTGGGTGATATAATTCAGCTTTGTGAAGTCCCAATTCCAGCAGAATGCAAAGTGGCTCCTCTCATTCCTCTGGAGTTCAGGACAGCTGAAACAAAAGGCAGAAAAGAAGCCATGCTCTCTCCTCTCCTTGTGCTCATTTCTCTATCTGCCTGCTTCCTAAGTCTTGTATCTCTTTTTTGTTTTTTTATAACATGGAATGAATAATTTTTTTCCACAAGTTCTCCTGATCATCTCAGGGTACACAGCAGAGCTAGGCTGAGCATTCTCCTCTCAGATCACATCTCCTGCAGATGTGATACTGAGCATAGCAAAGCATGTGAGGTCAGCTCTGTCTCACTGTTGATTCTCTTGAGTTGGGATCAAGTAACCTCAGGGCCTGGTGTGACTGCTCTGCCAGGGAACATCTGCTGGGGCTCCAGGATGCAGCACAGGTCACAAAGAGTGCAGCCTGGAGACCTCCAGCACCTTTGCTTTGGGGGATTTGTTGTTACCTACCAGGCTCCAGCACAGAGCTGTGTGATCACAGCACTGGAGGTGCTGCTGCTGGATTAGGAGAGACTCAGAGGTTACCTTCTGGAAAAAGTCACATCTTTGAAACTGACAAAGCCTCTCAAGCAACACGCTGCTCTGCCATTGGTGACAGCTTTAGGAATCAAAAAAAAAATAGAAATTATAACAAACCAGCCAGGAGAGCCTGGTGCTCCATATTGTAACTTTAAAAAGGCTTCACCCCTGATGTGTGTGTCTCATAACTCTTTTCTGGGACAGAGCATGAGGATGTAGCAAATTCTTGGAGGATGTGAAATCTGGCCAAAGCCATAAAGACACAGAGCTCCCCAAAGCCTCTGTGTGGGATTGTGCCAGGATGACCTCTAGGACCAGCTGGAATCACAGGACACAGGGTGTCCACCACAGCATGAAACCCCAGATTTTGGGAGCCTGTGGCAGCTGGAGCCTGTGTGGTGCTGCAGGAGGGGAGCAGCACTGCTCACTGCTCACTTTCCATCAAGTCTTTGAGAACACTTTCAACACCTTATTCCAGGAAATATGCCAGGAAAGGGCAAACACACCAGTTATTTATAGGCCTTCTTAAGGCCTTCCTTATTACTGCCTGGAGTCCATCAGGGTAGGCATTTATGTACTGCTCTGACCTTTTCTGCCAGTTCAAAGAACACAGACCCTCTGGTTCTCCACTGACCTTCCAGTGTACTCTCTCTTGGGAAGAGGGGAATAAGAAAAGAATCTTGAAAGGAAGAAACATTTTCCTCTCATTAAAAGATCCACTGTAAGCATAACTGGCAAAGAAAGAGCTTTTGTAGTCTTCTGGCTTCCTTTGACATGGGTGTGAATCAAGCAAGGAATTTTTTGTTTTGTCACCTCGGCTCAGGAGGATAGGGGATAATTTTTGTTTGTGTGAAGTCACTGTTGGGATAGTTTTCAATATCTCTTATGAACAGAAGTAAAACTCCCACAGCAAAGACTCCATTAATCTTTGCAGCCCTGATCCAGATTGACTTATTCAGTGCATGAACCAGACCATCAGCAGCACCAGGGATTTCTCCTGGTCCTGTGGTGGAAAGAATGAAGCAGTGTGGGTGAATGTGCAGGTTGATTAAGGAATGCACACATATTTTCATGCTTGGAGACCTTTGTGATACCTCCCCTGGCATTAGGTGCTGCTGGTTGACTCTTGTGTTGCAAAAGATCAGTGGTATCCCCCTCCCCAGGGCCAGTGCTTATCACAGATGGTATTTATGTTTGGCTAAACTTCAGACAATTCTGACCTTTTTATTAAAAAAAAAAAAAAAATCTGTGTGATTTAGTGGCTTTTGGAGGGTGGGTGGAAGAAGAACTCTTCCCTTTAAGAGTCACCCAGGGGAGCTGTTTCTTTGCAAAGGCCAAGTGATCTCCTTTAAGATATAATTTCTCTGAGAATAGAATAATTTAAAACCTAATTTTCTTACTTAAAAACCTGAAATCTCTGGTGTGTGGGTGAGGGAGATGCAGATGTTTTCAGACACTTGGGAACTGCTTACTGGTTGGTTTAAAATATTTAGCTATTTGCATGCTTCATTTTGAGGTATGTAAAATAAATGGAACCATAAATCACTTCTTAAATATTCTATTTTGTCCTGGGTGACTGGAAATAACAGATGGTTGCTTACAGGTGGGATTTCATTTTGCTCTAAGTTAGCAATGGGTTAGAAACCAGAACACCAGATCTCAGCCCCCTAAAGCTTTGGGTCTGTTTGCATCTGTCCTGGGAATTTTGTGAGGCATAAGACTTGCATTGAGTGGGTAACAGCTGTAACTCCAGACCAGAGTCATCTTCAACACTGGGACAGCTGAGGTCCAGGGCTGAGGGAATGTTCCCAACCTTCTACTAAAAAATGCTGTGAAATTAGGGCATTGTTTAGATGCTGTGGGTGGGGCTGTAATTTCTGCCTTTTGTACGAGCTTATTGAAAACACTAAATCTGGAGAGTAGGAGGGTGCCAAAAGGAAAACCCCTGGCACAGGCTGGGTGGGTCAGAGGTTTGAAGCCCACTCACACTCTGCCCATCTCCTCCTGGCAGTGTGTGCAGGGAGGTGAGGCTGAGTTCTGGCTGCAAATGCCATGTGCACATGACGTCCTCATTGCCTGTCAGCCCTGCCAATGCTTTTTTCTTTCCATGCAAGAGAAGAAGAGAGTGGGATAAAAGAGATTGTGATCCTCTGCCAGGAGAGTTGTGCTCTCTGCACAGCTCCCTTTGCAGGGACACTGCTGCAGGTCCAGGTTCAGTCATGAGGAAGGATTGCATGGCACAGGAGAATCAGTGTCATACCACGTTTCCTGCATCTACAAAACTTTATAGAGATGTTGAATTGTACCCAGCAGCCAGACCGTGGGTTTTAAGCAAAGCCTAAATTGGAAGTCCCAGCCAATGGGGCCAGGTCTTTCTCCAGGATACTTCTGAGTAGGGGGAGCACAATTCACAGCTGTGTCTGGAACCTCTGCAGGCAGTTGCTCTTCAGGGGATCCAGATCTGGGCACTTGTGTGGGCACTGGCCAAGGTGGTCACCAGCTCTTGTTTCAAACATGACCCTGCTGAGGTTGAGGACTGCCCTTTTCTGTGCCAAATGGCTTCCACAGTGCTGTGTGTTGTCAGACCATGCCCTGCTTCCCCAGAGCCTGGCTGTGCCATGGGGGGCTTCATAAGGATGCTGGGATGCATCTTTGGAGGAAGAGATTTCCCACTACTGGGGATCTGCTCTGAGCAGTCATGCTGGTGTTTGGGAGTACCTGGAGGTCCAAAACTCTCATGACTGATGAAAAAGATCATTTGTCTTGTAGCCTGTTATAATTTTTCTGGCATCTACTATGCATGGAATTTGAGACCATTTTGTCAGGCCACTTTAAGGAGGTTCCTGCTAATATATTTAGAAATTTTACTTATGTTTAACATTTTTCCATTTCCTTACCTGCTTTTTCTACTTAATAGGATCCCCTGTGACTTGGAAGTGAAGAAAACTGCAAGTGATTCAACAGCAGATGTGGCTCCTGTTTTTATTTGCCAAGTCACTGCCTGGTTCAGTGCAAACATTTAGTTTTTCTTTGAGCTGCAGGGGAAGGAGTCTCTCCAGCAGTAATCCTGCAGAGCCCAGTGTACACATTTCATCTTCTGTGCTAGGCCAGATTGGTCAGGTTTGGCTTGGAGAACTCCTTCCAAGTTTGCATTTAAAGTTCAGCCTTGACTGGGAGGATTCTCCAACACAACAGCATCTTCATTATCACCAGATTGCAGAAATGGGGAGAGAAGGAACAGAACTTCTGAGGTGGATTTGCAGGCACAGTGCTCTTAGCCTCTGAATAAACTGGGTTTCGAGGTGGTGCCGATGATTTTCTTGCATCCACCAGAGAAAGGTTATTGAGCATTCAGTAAATCTCATGGGGATCAGTTATAAAGAATGGTATTTACAGGAGGGTAAACCATAAATCTTTATGACCTTCTAGCAGTTAGCAGCATTTAAAGTTGCATTATTCCTTTCTTCTTCCTGTAGACAAGGCTTTGATAAAACTATCTGTCAGTTAACTTAAATTATCCATGGACAGCAGGGACTTTCCTGGCTAAGAGGAGAAATTACTCAGTTGAATTTTAACTTGTTTGCTTGTTTTACCTCTTGACAGGTTTTTCTTTCCCCTCAGAAGATTAAAGATGAATTTCATGTTTTGATGTATTCTCTGGGGAACATTTGCCTTGACAGAAGGCAAACCCAAGGCCCCCATGGTCACCATTGTCTTCCTTTCTGATCTTGTCAGGTGGGCGATGACAACAGGACTGTGGAGAGTTGAGCAAGGGAATCTCTGTCATTCAAATTGTTGCATGTTTGATCCCTGCTGTCACTTTTCCATGAATTTCACATGCACAACACGTGTCTCCCCTTGTTACTAATTAGCACTCGGGATTTTTCAGGCTATGTGGGATAACCTCTCTCTTAAATAATTGAAATGTATCTTATTTTGATTTTATGGGTTTTTAGTTGTGGCATTTTGATTCTCAGTATTTTATTTACGTAATGAGAAATGTGAAAGTTGCTCCTTTACCCCCTGTTCTTTCATTACTCTCATTCAATGCCATAAATTTTTGTCCTTTGAGTTTCACTGACTTTTTGACACTTACTGTGAACAGATTGCATGTCTTATATTTATCAACTTTCCAAATCATTCTTCATCTTTCTGTCAGCAGTTTTGGGCTGCAGTAGGCTATGGGTGCTACAGAGCACCCATATTTGAAGTCATGTGTGATTCCCTACAAAAGGAGACATGAATATTTGAAAAGGAAAAGCAAGTGTCTGTGGCTTGGAAGTAGACAGTTTTGTTTTGTCATTTTTAAATTATGCAGTGCAAGAGCTTTCATAAATAACTGGTAATGTATAAACATTTACCGTCTGGAGCGAGATTAATTCATACATTTGTTTGAAAGAAAGGTACACGTTGCTCCAAGGGTTTGGTTTGTGAAGCGTTTAAGCACTTGCTTATGTCCTGCTGAAGCCAGGGAGATACTGTAAGTACAGATGGAGCCAGCTTTCCCTATCAACTTCTGCTCAGGTGTGATTTGCAAATGAAGTATTTTGGCTGGGGGGAAGAGTTTCTCTGGAAAAGCAAGCAGTGACACATGGCACAATCATTGCTGGCTCCCAGGCGCCGCGTGGGAACGCGCCCGCCGCAACAATGGGGGAATTAACTGATGCTGACAGTACAGTGATGGGGCAGGCATGGCTCAGCGTGGGGAGAGCTGGTGCTGCCTCCTAGTTCTGTGTGCCCTTTGCTTGAAAATTAAGAAGCAGATGGCTGGTTGGAATTACTTGCTTCCCCTTCCCTCCTCAGGTGCTCATTTTATGCTAACGGCAGCCATCTGCTTAGGACTGTTGACTTGAACCTGTGGAAAATAAATACTGAATAGGTTTCATTCTACTGTAAGTGACTTTTAAGCTTGGAACATCCTGCTGAAGTATTGCCACGCTCCTGTTTGTGCCTGTTTCTGCTGTGACACAGGGATGTATATTTAATACCCTAGCAGTGGGGTAGTAAGGACTAGTTCTGAACATCAGTGTGTGATGTTATGTTTTGCTTCTGTCTGGGGGGTGATTCCTGCTCTCTAATGGGTATCTCACTGTGCTGCTTTGTACAGTGCAGCTGGACTCCTCATTATTTACCCTTTTTATTCTAAAATTATCTGCCAGTGCTCCTTCTGCTTGTGACCAGCTGAAGGCAGGCAGCAGTTTCCTGCAAGCCCCTGCCACACATAAATGAGGGTACCATGCTCTATTTTACTTGCAATCTGCTCATTGAAGGAAATACTTTATCATACGATTTTCAGGCTCCAAAGCAAATGCCTCATTATTTCCTTTAGTCCTCCCAATCTCTGGGGATCCATCTTTCTCTATTTCTCTCTTTACCTTTGTTGCTGTCCTCTTCAGTGGATGCCAAGCTCCTGGTAAAACAGCTCTGACTGATCTTTTTATTGGCACTTTGCTTCCAGCTCTGAAATGCATCGAATTTGTTTTTGAAATCCTACAGCACTGTGGGAACAATGTTATCCCGGTGCTGCACACCTCTGTGGCCCTTCCTGCTGTGATGTGTGCCCAGGTTTCTGCCCTGCCAGTGGCTGTGCCCCCCATTTTGTGTATGTGGGTGCAGCTTGTGCTCTGAAGGGCAGGTTTTGTCAGGAAGGGAAGCATGAAATAGGATGGCATGAGCAAAATACGTGCAGATGGAAAGAATAAAGCTCAGAGCTTTAGAAACTGGCTTAAAACCTTTTTGAAAATGCAGCCAATTGGGCTAGATGCATCCCCAGGTGTAAAACTGTGGACTTGAATTCAGCACTGCTGTAACCCTGGTGCTGTGGCTGTCTGATACACTCAAAAACAAACCTGGAGCAGAAACCACTGTCATGAGAGGCTTACATCTTTTACACCAGCACACACTGTGGTCTGATGTTTTTTTTGCATGGATGTAGGCATGTATACAAGGAGATCACTTGTGATCTTCCCACACAGAGGGCATGGATTAAATATTGAAAATTTTAGCACTAGATTCTGGCTCAGACAGAAAAATCCCTTTGCCAGTACCACACTCCCCCTTGTATTGTAAATGGTGCAGCTTCTCCAAAAGGAGGGCACCTGTGAAATAATGAGCACTGCTGTCCATCAATTCCTAGCAGAAAGTCAGGAGAGATGTGAGTTGCTGCAATCGGCTAAAAACTTTACTGAGGAAAATCATAATGGGGGTGAAGTACAATAAATAAAAAATGAAGGCAGCCAACACAGAATAAAAGGAATACAACTGAAAAGGGGTGAAAAGCAGAATTTGAGTGGAAAAGAGTTTAGTGAAATCATGTTGGAATGGGCTGAGTTTGCAGGTGAGAGGTGCTCCTTATTTATCCATTAGAATTGCATTTTGAGTCTTTTGTCTGCTTCTTTGTGCAGCTCTGCTACCTCTTCTCAGGATTAAGTCTCCCCAAATGAGCATAACTAATCCTTGCTTGCCTACTTAATGCCTGCTCTCTTTTTTCTTAGAGCCTCTTTGAGAAAGCTGCAGGCACTGTTGCAATTCTTAATCCAGTCCTTCCAGGCTGGAGGAGGGAAAAAGAACCTGAACAGCAGCTGGTGATGCAGGAATTTCCTAAGCTTTGCTCTCAGGTCTGCACAGGGTTGGATAATTCTTTTTTTTTTTTTCATCTTGGGGCTGGAGGTCCAGCAGTTCCCTGAGAAGGTGAAGCAATGTTTGCAGGAGGCTTGTAAGGTGCTGAGTGATGCTGGCAGTGTGAGTTTGGGATTAGCCACTGCAGCAGGAGCGCTGTGGTGGCAGAGCTGCAGTCAGAGAATGATCCTCTCCAGACCTGGAGTGCCCAAAGTGAAAGCAGCAGAGGAAATGGGCTGCTTTCATCTGTTTATAGCATTTGCAGAACTCAAAACTTCACCTGTGTCTGTTGTTTCTGTAAAGAACAGGGCAGTTGCTGTGCACCAGAACTGTGTGAGCACACAGGGATGTTTAGGTTGAGGTACCAACTTGTTATTTCTGGTTTTTAAAGTACAACAGTGCTGGCAGTCTATGATGGAAACTTCTGCTGTGTTTCTCTCTGTCACAGCAGACATCAGGTGGTTGGGAAGGCTGGAGATCCTGGCAGCATTTATGGAGTTTTTCAACATAGTTTTAAGGTCTGATGATAATTTCAAGTATCCAGCTTGGATGTGGTGATTTCAGCTGTCCTCTGAGACCAATTCAGCTTCTAAACATGACCATTTTTCATGGTTAGAAATTGCCTGCACCAGTAGCAGGTTTTACCAGTCAATGTGATTAACCTGGAGACCAGTGGCTTGTTTTTCAAAAAATGACCAAAATGCTGTTCCCATCCTGTACACTCCTGCTGCTATATTCCTCTTGTCATCCAAAGGGAGGTTAAAAATACACCTATTAACTATAGCCACATTACCCATTAATATGGAATTCAAAACACAATATGCTAGGAGTATTAGGCAAAAAAATATACTCCTAAAGCTTCAAATGAATTTAAACAAATTAATGGTAGCAGAAATGGCTTGGCTGTGGGTGGGATTGGAGAAAGGGTTTTGGAGGTTCTTGAACCTGGACTGTTTGCTTGATTTCTGCTTTGAAGGAGAGTTTATCTTGTATGGGGAATGCTTCATGGTGTTTGGACTGTGTGATCTGTCAGTTGATCTTCACCTAGAGGAAAAAAATATCCAGAGAACCAAATCCTGACAAAGGACTGCAGAATGACACAAGTTTTACTGTATCTCTTATTAGCAATGAAAAGTGAACTAACTGCTGGTTCCTCTGGGTCTGCTTCTGCCTTGGTGATTTCTTAATATCTTTTGTTTCCTTCAAAGGTTAATCTCCTTTAGCTACCCTGTGATATCTGGCTCCTTTCCACAAGCACCTGCTTTTCTCAGCTGGGTCTTCAGTTAGTGACCTTATAACTCTGTAGACAAACACGATCATTGTTGATCTGTCAAATCCAATATCCCTTTGCTTAAATGTTAGATGGATTTATGTTATTGCTTTGGGAGGCAATAATCCAGAAGGGAATTCATGTTACAGGGAGGTCTTCTGCCTTGCTAAAGGGCTGTTGGTTGAATGAGTCACCTCTCTAACATCATCCCAGTTGGTTTGCTTCTTCATTTGCTCATGCATCGATTTGTTTCTTGAATCAAAGCCTGATCCTTCCATTTGAGATTTGGTAATCCTTGCTTGCAGCCAATGAAGGGCTGTCTCTGACTTATCAGTGCTGGATTTACGTGCCTGAGGCTTCTCTGTGCAATGCCTTTGCACAGACAAGACAGCAGATGAAGGCCAGTTCTCATTTGGACCCTGCTGCTTCTTTGGTTGCTTACCATAGCAGTTTTAGAACTCGGGGAAATGAACAGGAGGGACAGCAAATAAGAATTAACCCAGCCAAAAGCCACAAAACCAAGTGCAACTGGCTTTGCTGGAGGTTTTAGGAAACCACTGTAAATGAATGACTGTGATCTCTGCTGCTCAGACCTCCAGAGCAGTGCCAGCAGTGTAGATGAATGGCTGCTGTACTAAACATTATCACATGCTCTCCTTTCTAGGGGTGGAGAGAGTACACTGAGCTTAATGGAATAAAAATCCATTGCAGCAGAGTGACTGAAATGAAGTTTGTTAATGGAGGGACATTTAATGGTACCTTCTACGGTTGTTTAGTCAGTAAAAAAGCATTTTCCAGCTGGCTGTGGGTCTGGCTTGGCTTGAAGGGGAATAAATATGCTTTTGGTGTCCAGGGTTTGTGAGCTCTTACCTGAATAGCTGGGCTGTGTGGGGGCCTCTCTGTGGAAGCAGTTTGATTGAGCTGCAGATCTGACAGAGCCCTTTTTCCTGAGACATTGATGTCACTTTTGGCACCTCCACTGTTCAATGGTTTCAGCAGCAATGTTCATTGTTTCCTTTAAAACATGCACTTTTAACATTTAGCTGAGGAGTAAAAACATCTTAATGTGACTAAGAGTTGTTTTTTGCTGACCATGCATTCAGCTCAGACAATTGTTTCCCCTTCTGACCAGAGAAAATAGCTGTAAATAAATCAAAATCAGCACTTTAGGCACGGGCTGTTCCTTTCATGGGTATCCATGTGGAGACCAGCCAGCCCAATGGAGCCCAGCTCCATAAGGGAGCTGCTACTCAAGCAGGAATATAAATATTAACAAATTTAAAAAGGCTTCTCAGAGTGATAGATAACCAAAAGCAGCTTGAGGTGAGGTAACTTCATTTTACTACAGACTTCTGAAAAGACACAAGGACCCAAGCAAACTGCTGAGCTAATTATTTTTCAAAAGTGTTTACAGCTTTGGTTTATTTGTCCAGTAAAACCTCACAGTGATGTTGTGTCTATATATAACTCTTTATTTGTCATGTTGTTTGCACAAACCCTGTTAAATTATCATGTGCCCTGATTTAGCCCAGGCAGGATGTGATGCAATTTCTTGGAGCTGGTATAAAAGCAAATGTGCATTTATCTCCTTAGAAGCTGATCTATTATTTCATGATGTGTGTTTGCTTGAGCAGGCCAGAAGGAGGGTGCATGCTGAGTGCTTTGTACTCTGTGGTGACTGAAGGCAGCTGCACTTGTGCATTTGAAAATCTCCTTTATTTGCAGCTGTGAGTGCAGCAATGTGGGATGTGGGTGCCTCTGCATTATGAATATTCAGAATAAATGTCAAATCACCAAATGTATTTGCTCTTCCTTTTCTAGTTTTTTTTTGCTTCATTTCTTCCTCATTTGCCCAAGAAAAGGGAAATTGTTGAAAGCCACTGTCTACCTAAATGCAAATTATTAGAAACATCCCATGGTCATTTAGCTGTCCTTTCTTTTGTGTGCTTTGGATAGAAAAGACAGATCCCATTGCAAACTGATTCTATGGGAAATCCTTGCCTGTGAGGAGAAGGAAATCATGGTTTTTCCTCCATAGGACTCCAAAGTTTCTCAGAGTATTTTCATTCTGATGCTCTCTGTGCACTTTCTTCCTTGAGGTTGTTTAGAAGCCCTAGGCAGATTTATGATGTGGTTTTTGGTTGGGGTCATTTTAAAGGGATTATTTTACCTCCCCTGACCTGATTAGGAAGGTAACATTATTGCAGTCATCTGTTAGCAATGGGATTCTTTATGGATTACACAGAGCAGGGGCATGAATTGACCTGGAAAACAATTTGTTGTGAACCCCCAAAGGAATGTTAAAATTTCAGTAGTAAAAGATTGTTCTTTGCTCACCTCTGCAAGTTGTGAGTCATTAGGGATAAGCTCATTTTGCAGGGAGTGTTTTCTGTGGTTAAAAATTCATCCTGCTAAATATTGCAAGAGAAAATACATAGATAAACTTGGAGCATCCAGTAGCCACAAGTACTCAACTTTTTCCAACTTCATAGCAAATGAATGTCACAGGGGCTAGGATGTATTTTCCATCCCCTTCTTCCTTTCCCAGCCTGTCATGGATGGCTGGGCAGTTGGAACTCTTGAAGTCTCTTGAAGTATTAAGACCCAGCAGACCTTAGAGAAGGAGCTAAGGTTTTGTGAGGGTTCAGAAGAAAGCTTTATGCTGGGCAATAGCAGCTGGTCTTTGCCTTGGAAAAAGCTTAGCCCAGCTTTTGCAAACTCAGTCAGAAGGTGGTTTTTCTTTTGGTTTTTTTTTTTTTATCTAGGAAAACAAAGCAGGTGTATCAGGTAAATGGGAACCTCCTTTTCTCAGCCTCAGTTACCCCCAGCATGTCCTTGTGCCTGTCCTGATGGCTTGGGCCAGGTGCAGCACCAAAGCCAGAGAGACTTCCTGTCTTGGTGACAAAAATACAGGTTTAGATTGACATAAAAAATTGCAGCAAGTGGCATTTATTCCTTTATATTCTGTTTACTGGCAACAGAGCCAGTAAATGCACTGCACATCATCAGTGGCAGTGGCTGTGTTTGCTGTGTTTTGAGTACAGATGTTTGCTGAGGTGTCCTCCTCTGCCAGATGCTAGTTAAAAAACTCTTACCATTAAAAAAAACAAGCCATGAAATGATGTTTCCAATATTAAATAAAGCTCCAGAATTGTTGTTTAACTGAATTTTTAAAAAGAGTCTATGTGGATGGTGAAATAAATTTTGAGGGAGATTAATGTGGTACTGTGGAAAGAGCTGAAGTAAAGTTTGTATTTCTGCATGCTGCAGTACTGGAGAGATATTAGAGAAATAAATAAAACCAGTGGTGGTCAGTGTAATTGGGAGGAGGATAAAAAATGGAGCTGTTTGGAAAAGTTTGAAAATTATATTATTCCTGTTAAAAAAGAGGCAGCTGCTGAATGGAATGAGGGGCTAAAAAGCAAGACTTTAAGGGACTGAAAAAAACTCAAGAACTACATGGAGTAAGCTCTGAAAGGTGATATCTAAAGCTGGTGACACCTGCCTGTTGAGTTGTGCAGGAAAGATGAGCATTCTGAGATTCCCTAAGAACCAGGAATGCTGTGATGTTGATTCACCTCTTCCCCTGTTAGGAAGGGCTGTATTTATATGTAAGACAAGAAATTTTTTCCTGTGGTGTGACATGTGCAGGCAGCTGCTTTCTGGGAGGGATGAGGGTTGGGATCAGGACAGAGTTTAGCTCAGAGCAAGTTTGGAGCAGGGCACCAAATCTTCAAGTCCTCATGGATGGGAAAGGGCTGGAGAGAAAGGAAAGCAGAATAACAGCTTTTTTTTTGTGGCTGAATTTTCTCTGTTCCTGACTCACACAAACCATCCCTGCTGTAAGTTACACGTGTTTCCAATTTCTGCTCCTGAAATTGGTCCTTATCTATTTGGAAAAATACTTTTTGTGGGTATGAAGTCAGATTTTGCACCCACAAGGAGGGAATTATTTCAAAGGTCAAACGTGCTCATCTTGTGTGCAGTCTCACTTATTGAGTGAGGTCCACTCAGTCCCGTGGCAGAAGCAGGTACAGCCTCCCTGCTACATCCCCTTTTTGGGCCATGGGCTGTCCTGAGAATCACAGCTTTTATTTCAAATTCCCTGTGTTTTGATTTTAGTTAGTTGAAATACAAATTAGAGTTAGCAGAATACCTCTGACTTAGATTTTTGCCCTCTCATTTATGCTCCAGGCATTCTGCTTTAGGCAGCAGCTAAAATGGGATCCAAACTAAGAAAAAGCCCACAGGTCCTGACTCAAAACGCTGTTTCATGTTTAAAGGGAAAGGTTGAGTTATCAACACTTTGTAGTGATGCCTACTCAGTGGGGATGGTCCATTGAAACTTGCAGCGTGTTTGGATCCTGCTCTGCAGCCACAAAGAAAGCAAAAGGATTGAGGTCCAATTTGAACTGAAAGAGTGAATTTGTGGAATGCATAGTAAATTGTACCTGGAGACTTGAAAAGACCTGATTTCTCTTTTTATTTTCTTTTTTTGTACGCGACTTCAAAAACGCAGCAGGACTCATCTGGAAAAATTTAAGTTTCAAGTTTTTTACATGCAGTTGGAGCTTTGCATACATAAGCATTTTTGTATAGTTTGGGGCTTCTGCAGTCTTTGGATACAAACTCAGTTCCAGAAGTGTGTAACAATTTCCTGGAGGAAAGGCTGCTGCTCTCCAGTGCTGCCCTGCCACTACACCTGCTCCCACATGGATTTACAAACCTTGGTGCACGCAGGGATATCTCAGTTTTACTTGCTCTGCCTCTGCTGTTTTTACAGTCGTGCCATTCAGGGCATAATTTTCTGATTCAGTCCAATTTGCATTGCTGCTGTCTCCTTTTACAGCTATCTATTTCCAGCTATGCCTGCTCGCTGCATTAGCCTGTAAATGCAGACATCAACCTCTGGAACTTCCCAGAGATTGATTTTATGGGACTTAACTGGAAATAAAATGATACCAATAAAATCTTTTTCTTACTTTGCCTTGACAAACTGCAGGAACACTCTGCCATGCATCTTATGAAGGGTTCTCCTTTAGTCTGTGAGTGGTCCCATTTTCCTGGGGAAAAGGGAAGAGGGGAATGCTGCTCATGGTGTATGGCTAGAGCAGAATCTTTAGACCTGTAAATAAGGGGCTATTGCTCTCAATTGGAGTCATAAACTCCTCCACTTTTTTTTTTTCTTTTCAATTACCAGCAGTTGCCATCATTTGAAAGGTGGTAGCAGAGCTCTAGCTGAACAAAACTGTTTTAAAAATGAGAGAGAAGGGTTTTTCCCTGGTTCTCATTTCTAGTGGGAAAGGAGGGGATGAAAAAGGATCTGCATCTGGTACTGCTGAGTGTGGGAGGGCTCTGACCTTGGCAGAGTTGGTGTTTGAACTGAGGAGTCCCTGTAAGATCTGTAGGAATTAGTTACACAGGAAACAGGGGGAGAGAGGATGTGAAAGATACTGCCTGAGTATCTTTCTGATATGAGTCTTGTGACTATGAGCAAGTGGAAACCTTACCTGTTAATGGGCAATGCTGGAATCTGAGAACAACAGGGCAGGGAGGAAAATGCTGGCAGCTTTCAGAAAGTGAATGATGCTGGGAGAAGTTATAGGGGAAGGGATAGGTTTGAGTACAGTGCATAGCACAGGAAAACCAGGCTGACTTTGGCACACAAAACTTTCTTTAAGAAAAGCCCTTTCTAATAAAGCCTCTTTCATCATTTAAAACTCTACTCCTATGCTAATTATGCACCTTTCTTTTATGCTGCTTTCTTTCCTTTGTCTCAGACCAAAGGTTATTTCCTCCCTTCTGTTCCAGACATCATCAAAATACATTTATTTGTCCTTGAGAAACAGTATTGTTGTCATTAATAAAGCAGTAGCTGTGTTCACAGGGTAATGAAATATCAGAAATGCTCCAGTTTGCTGAGCTAAAGCAATGTGATATATAGGAAAATAGTAAAAGTATGGTGACATAGCTTTAGAGAAAAAGCATAGTGAGAGGTTGGGGATTGTTTATTGATTCCCAGTGATTTTTTTTCTTGTAATATTTCCTATGTTATCTCTGCACTAGAATATTTATTTTTTGCTAATGCCATTTCCTTTAAGAAATTCAAGATCAGGTGCTGTTAAGATTGCTGTTTCCTAAAAAATATGGAAGTGGTTGAATCAGTGTAGTTATGAGTAACAACATTCTTGATGTAGTGGAGCCCTGTAGAGGTTCTGTGTTTAGTGGATGAACACTCTTGCTCTCAGGTATATTTTTATCCTTGTGCCTGGTAAATTTGGCTCGTGGTGAATTCTGCTACCAGGTTCCTTTCTAACACAGTCAGATGTGAACAAAAAATCGAGATGACAGCTTTGGGACTCTTTCAAGAATCCTTTAATGTTGATGGGAATTCCTTATTGACTTCAGAGGGGGAAATTCTGCAGTGGTGACAAGTGTTACCTTGCCTGATTTAAACCCTGGGGTGGAGCATTGTGTTCCCAGCCTGGATTTCAGAGCTGATGGAGGAGCTGGCCCATAGCTGGGGCACATCCCTGTGGTTTCTGAGCCCACCTGGCAGAGCCCAACCCCAGCTCCACAGCAGAGTCCATTGCTACACAATCCCTGCCTCGTGCCTGCTCCCTGATGGCTGAGCTGGTTTCCCTTTAAAGCTTGGTTTTGAACTCTGCTCACTTGAAATGTAAGGTGTAGACCCAAAATCAATCCTGCTGTAGTGCTTTTCTAATCAGCTGGCCTCTGGCTTGCATTTTGCAATAGCCTGCAGGGATTTTGTGCAGCAGGGCTCTGAGTGGGCTTGTGCCTTTCAGCAGAGAACAGGTACATGGAGGGGAGAGCACCTGTTGATTAATCTCCAATGTCCTTCCCAAAATTGGCTCCCTCCATCACCTCTCTTGTGTCTGCCACCAAATACATGAAAATAGTCTCATTAGACACATGGGAAGGTCTGTGCAAGGAGCCCACTGAATTAATCTTTTCAGCAGGACAATGAAATATGTGATATTATCAACATCTGAACTATTTACATCCTATTGCTCCATCATTTCAGAGCACTGGATTTGGCTAAATAGTCCAATTCTAAGTGCACACAGGCATATTGCCAGTGGAGAGAGAGAAGTTGAAGTGTTGAGAATCCTCTTTTCTGAAAGTCTCATGAAAACTGATAATTTTAAACTGCTATCTAAAATTCAGATCCTGTGGTGGCACATCTTGATCAAAGTGATTCTGGTATCAGAGATGAGCCCTTGTAGCTCTTAGTTACCTATTTAGGAGGTCCCTGAACTTTTTAAAGAGGAGGATTCCTAGCCAGGAACATGATCCTGTTCTTTTCATGGATCTGCCTCATCAGTTCCCACAAGGACTAAATTTCTTTCTCTTCTTGTATTGGGTAAAAGTCCTGAGCATGTTGGCATGGTGCACAAAAATGCAAAAAAGGATTTAAACTACACAGGTTATTAAAGCCAGCTGCAAATCTGCTGCCTTCAGAACGACTTGTTCAGTGGATATAACACCCCTCTGCAGCTTCTGCAGGTGCATCCACTGGCAGCACAGGCTGTTCCAAATCCAAATGGCTTTTCTGGGTCTCTTTGGGTGACTTGCAGTGAAACCTGTGATCCTGGAGGTCAAATCAGTGCTGGGCTGTTGACAGCACTGGGGACTGGAAGGCAGTATGAATGTGTGTTAAGCAACCACAGGGACAAACATCCTGCCATGGCTTCAAAAAGCTAGCAAGGGTTTTTGAATGTTTGATATAAAATGTACTGGACTGAGGGCACCATGCACGAGCTGGATTCACTGCCATCCAAAATGCACTTATCAGCATGATGGCATTTTACCAAACAATCACATTTAATAAGTTTTGCCACAGCTTATCCTTGCTTACATGGTCTCTTTGTTGGCTTTTCCTCTGAACCACAGCAGTGTCTCAAAATGAGCTGAATTAATATTTTTTCTTCCCCTCCAGCAGCAGCCATTCCACTTCTGCAGAAAAAATCCGTTTTGTGAATTACTTAATCTGAAACCAAAGCTCAGGGAAAGCCCTTGTAATCACAGCACAGGTCATGAAGGAGCCCTCAGCTGCTCATTTAGGGGCAAATAGTAAACAGCAGGTTCCAAAAATGCTCAGCAGGGAGAAACTTTTTTTGGAAGGAAGTTATTCTACAAGAATGACAGCACACCTGTGCTTACTGCTCACCTACTTGTACATGAAAACAAGCACAAATTGGAACTGATGGCCCAAGAATCTGCTGAAAACTGCATATCCTAAAGTTCTGTACATTCTTGCTTTTGATAATTAATTTGTTTGTGCCAGTTGGGAAGGAACTCCCAAGGAAGTCCCTGAGCTGATGCTCAGTCTGTTGCTGGTGAAGCAATGGGATTTTTGTAGAACAAAGTGGTGAAAGGAGGTGTTCACAAAAAAGGGGAAGACCTTGTGCTCAGGGTTCATCTCACTGTGCCTTGGTTCCTCTTCTCTCTCCCCAGTCTTTGTTTTCAAATAGGTTTTTCAGTGAGGTTGTTGCAGGAAACCATCTGCATCATTGTGGGGTTCAAATCATGGGGTACAATCATGTACAAATCATACCCTTGATTGAAAGGGGAGAGAAGTTCCAGTCAAACCAGATGTATTTTACTCTCACCTGTGTGGAATTTACTTTTTATTGCCTTATTTTCTATTTCTTTTCTGATGGCACTTCCTGCAGGTCAATGGTTTAGACTGGGGCTAGGAGCACATCTTCATGGGTTGGACATTCTGATTTTGATGGCTTTTTTTCAACTGTGCCTTTACCAGTATAAAGTCTGTGTTTCTACGTGCTAGGCTGTAGGATAGAAATTATATTCAGAATTAAGCTGATCATCCATTTGAATGGGCACTTTTTAAATTTAGCTGCTGACTGTGCCAGCTTGGTCCTTTCTTTCCTCTCCATCCTAGCAGAGGTGCCACTGGCAGGCTCATACCCAGTACTTTAATCCAGTTTTAGGAATAATTTCAGAGCAACTCCAATGAAAGAAATTCACTTTGACTTGACGAAAAACAAGGTGATGTCACGAGACAGTGTGAAACTATTCTGAGTTATTCTCTGTGTTTCAGTTCAGGGTTTTCCTTTCCTGTCCCCTCAGTCAGTGGTCCAGTGCCTCCTGAAGCACCTGTGAAGTGGCAGGTCAAAGGAAAGACCAAGAATATACAAATATTTTTGTCTTGACTTGATCTGTTTCCAGTGCCTTGTCACAGCCCTACTCTATGGTCAATGTTTGTGCAGAAACTCTCCATCCTTCAACTTTGGTGCCAGTACCTGAAGAACCAGCTGGGATTAGGAGGGCTTTAACTGGCTGGCTTTACATCAGCCTAAGAAAGAGATACTTTTATCATCAACAGTACTCTGGCACTTTTCTGGTTCTACAGACTGACAGGCTGGCTCCCTTTATTCTCCCAGTCCCATCCATCCCCACCCTCCCCAGTACAAAGGAGAAAGCCAGGAAAGCTGAAGCATCCTAATTTTCCAGATTCCAGTGCTCCCAAGCCTCCCAGGGAGCTGCAGGCAGATCTGATCCCAGCTGCATTTGGCTGCCCTTGGCTTGTGGAGGCTGAGCCAGGAGGTGGCTGCTTCCCCTGGAGCAACAGTGCCTTCCAGACTGGCCCAGGAACACGGGAGCTGCCTCAGACCCCCGAGCTAGCAAAGAACAGAAATTGTGAAAAAGCCATGGTAATATGCCAGGAGCTGGCCAGGCCACTGGGGCATGCACTGGCAGAGCTGCAAAGCAGAGAATGGAGTTTGAACTGCTTGCAGTTATTTACAAAAATCACATTGTTTTACAGAATAAATTACTTCATGGTGCTTTTATAAAGAAAAGAAGGCAGGGGACAGGTCCTCGGCTGCCTTCCCTGAGACATTCTGACCACAGTCCAGCTCTCCTGCAGGGTTCTGAACAGCAAACCAGGCATGGGTGAGGAGGAAAAGGAAGAATATCCATTAAGGAAACAGATTCAAAGACAATTTCTCCTTCTCCAATTTTAAATGGCAATGTTTTCCACAGATTTTCTTGTTCTTTGATTCTAGAATGTGATTTCAAAGATGAATGAAATGTCCTTGATGGTTGTGTCACCCTCTCTTTTGTTTGAGCAGGCCCATCTAAGGCTGAGGCTTACCAGTTCTGCCTGCAAACTTTTAGTGCAGCTTGAAATCACACCCTTCCAAGTCTGTCAAAATCACTTTTAGAGAGAAGGGGTAAAAATGGCTTTGCAGCTGGTTTTAATGTGTGTCTGAGCCACAGATCTGATACATGATTTCTTATTAATATACAATCCCAGCAATTCTCCCCCAGCATAACTCAAATCTTTTTTCTCCCATGAGACATGCTTTTGGTACTAACCCACAGCATTAAAATCTCCTGTCCTGTGGCATTTTTACCCATTGCTCTTTTGTTACCATATGCATGTATCTGATTGACAGAATTACTAATCCATTATAATCATATTTTCATAATTAGTCCCACTGAGCCTTCCATGCCTGCATGCAAGCATAGGTAAACTACAGCCTGCCACAATATGTTTTTACTTACTGACAGCTCAGTGTGAAGGAAATGTCTGTCTAGTTCCTGCCATGGTTATTAGAGATGCCTTTTGTTTTTCCTTTCACTCTTTCTTTCTCATTTTTTTAAAATTTCCAAGTCTCTGTTGATGTAGACTCTTTGTTGATTACAAAAATCACAATTATCTACTTCTAATCTTTAAGAATATCAAGAAATACTGGAACTTTAAAGACAGTTTTGAATAAAAACACATGGAAATGCATCAATTATTCACCAGATGAAGCCTGAGCAGACATAGATGCCAATATCTGTTTGCCTAATGGAGAAAAAGTTGCCAAAGCTTTCAGATTTGTCTTTTTGCATCTTTCACATCTCAGTGCTATGGCTGTGTTCTACATGGCATGAGGTCTTGTTACCATCCAGCCTTTTCAGTCTTGGATGACTTTGAGGCATCAGCTCCTTGCCTGGCTCCTCATTCCAGGTTTGGTTCTGCCACTGCTTATGGATGAGTCTCTGGGAAGAAAGGGCATGGGGAGAGCTCAGCAGAATCCTTCTGAAGGGCTCCTGAGCAGCAAACACTGTCCCACTGTCCCTCTCCCTGCACCTCCTGCCACTCCCTGCTGCTTGCCCCACTCCTCCAGACACTGCAACCACTCTGGACTACTCTGTGACTTCACTGTTGGTTTCAACAAGTCTCTGAAATTTACTTTATTCTAAGAAGATTAGAGTAAATCTTGTTATTTATATACATTTGAAGTATTATCTTTTAATTTAAAAGAGAGAACAAAAAGTATTTAAGAACACCCAAACAAGATAATTTAAAAAACCCGCTAAAGGTAATGGCTTGGGTTGGTCATAACTGTAATTATTTGGAATGCACTTGCAATCACTTAAACAAAAGGTTTACAAAAGTTCATCTCATTTCAGTCTGCCCTGATGTTTCTACACTCTGTACCAAACCTTTTACCCAACAACTCCAGAGTTTCATTAAACCAGAGCACCTTATCTGCCTTGTGAGTTCTTGATTAGGATGGAGGGCTGCAATCCCCAGGCAGCGAGAAGTGAGACATCCCATGCATTCTCTGATAGAAAGATAAATCACTGCTGCAGGGATTGTCAGGAGTTACCTGACTGTAGGAGCTGAGGTCCAGAGGGGAACAGCCAGGACTTTACATGTGAAAATAAGCCACCTTCTTAATTACTGCTATCATTAATCATCTGCGTGTGTCACACGCTCTGTTCTGATCACACGGTGGATGGCTCCTGTGGCAGCAAAGGTAACTTAGGAGACTCACTCTGGCTCTGTGTTTTGAAGAAGAGGGGGGAAAAAAGCTGCCCATCTGCAGCTGGGAGAGAGGAGTAAGAGAAAGGCTTGATACATGAGCCTTTCATTTTATTTTCTCTCCCCGTCCAGCTGAGGAAGGGAGCGATCAAACGGCTTTGGTGGGCACCAAGAGTTCAGCCAGTTTTACACAGTTTTACAATTTTATTGCTTAACTAGTGTGGTTTATCAGGGTGGCCTTAGGGTCTGAGGGCAACAGAAGTACCTCTGGGCTGTGCCTGGCCAGCACCTTGTCTGCGGATCAGGACAGATGGAACACACAGCCAAAACGAAAATTTCCCTCTCCAGCACTTTGTGGCTGGAGCACACCCAGAAGGGTTTGGGCTGATGATCTGGTAATACAGCTTCTTGTATGCTGGGAGCTCCAGCTGTAACACTATGAGAGATTTTAGAAGTAAAAGGTTTGCTGGCTCTAGTCTCAGAAGCCATATGCCTGTTGTATGGCTTTCTGTGCCTTTATGACCTGGTTTTTGCCTTTTGGCCTCAGTGTGACACAGTGGTTGAGCTTGCAGTACCCAAAGTCTTTATAACAGATTGTGTGGCCTGCCAGCCCCACAATTACTAATCTTTGTTCTGGTACATATTTGAAATATATTTCTTATCCCCAATACAGACTGGCTGGCATAGTTTTTAATTTAACTTTCAAAAAGAGCAAGCAACAGTGGATATTTCTGTATCTCTAGACACTCTTGAAAACTGTGAGGGAATGGAATGGAATGGAATGGAATGGAATGGAATGGAATGGAATGGAATGGAATGGAATGGAGAACTTTGGCTTTTTGGCAGAGTGTGTCTTGAAGTTGCAAGGGAGATGTCTTGAAGTATGAGAAGGTTAGGATTTACATAAGCTGTGGCAGGATCTTCTCTGATGCTGATCTCATTACTGCAGGAGATGGGCTGATGCTCTCCAGGGGCAGTACATGGCCAAGAAATGTAAAAAGGTACTGAAGCAGTAGGAAAGCAGTATCCTGGCTTTTCTAGTAGAAGTCATAGGTGAGTGTTGGTTAACTAAGCCTGTGGTGGTGTTTGATGGAAAACTCAGGCCTTGCAGTCTTTCATGAATAAATTCATTAGAAAGGCCATTAAAAAGGTCTAACTCAATTTTCCTTTCCATTACCCCCAAAACAGATTCTAGCAGAGAGCCAGTTAAGAGGAACAAGGAGGGCAGAACCTGATCAGAACGTGCCAGTGTCTTTTCTCCCTGCCTGATGGGAGGTGAGGCTGTGCATGGAACAGCAGATGATTGTGTCCTGCTCTGAAAGTACCTGCAGATGCAGAACACTGGGAAGGGCTGCTCAGGGAACAGCTTCTGCCCTGGTTCTCTCTCCAACCCTGTTGTGAGGATGTGAAGTAAGACTAGGATTGAAGGTGTGAGCTGATAGATCTGTTTCTGCTCTCTCCTTGTTAGCATCAAATATTTTAGCAGTAATAATATGTTTGGGAGAAAAGAACCAGTATGTTTTCATATTCTTCATTGGCATAGAACTCCAAGCAGAGTAGAAGACCAACTTATCTTCAGTGCCTGGAGTCAGCACTCCCTTATCTATATAGATACAGATACAGGTTCACAGCAGAGAATTCTCCATGGAGAAAAAAGTGGACAAGTTGCTTGTCATATAAAGCATTTCCATGGGCTGTGTGGGCACACAGGGGTGGGAATTCCCCTCTCTGACCCCAGAGCTGTGGCAGAAAATCTTTCCACCTGCTGTGGGGAAGCCACGGATGGCTGATCTTTTGAGGAGAGTTCAGCTCAGGGTTATATCAGGAGGTCTGTTAGGTACTGAATAATGTATCCTGGCAGCAGGGTTTCAGTCAGTGACACAAATGTGGCATTTGCCTGCATCATGTCTTTTTTCATCCGCTTCCCTTAGATCAAGGAGGCTTAAAAATCTCTCTGGTGATTTGGATGACTGGTCATCTGTGGAACAGGGACCAGTTGAAGGTGAAATGGCTGAGACAGTTGCATCAAAACATCCTCAGAGAAACAAACAGATCCCAAATGTGAGCATGGTCCTTACCCCAACAACTTGTATGTGATGTGCAGCACAGAGTGAAACGTTCCAGGAAAAAAAGGCAACAGGAATGACTCACACTGATAATTGTTTGAGGACTTTGAGGAACACCTGCCTGGCATGGCCATATGGTTCTCTTTGAAAATGCTTAGGGTTACCACAGACTTCACAGAATTAGGTATGAAACTTCAAATGCCACAGGGGAAATAACTCTTATTCTTGGTGAGCTTGCCACATAACATATTGGGGAGGCTAGTAAATAAGAGGTTTGTTCTCAGGTTGAGAAAAAGCTCAGGAAGGGGAAGAGGTACAGCCAAAATACCCTGTGCACGTGTAATTGATGCATAAATAAATTCAATGCTTGGCAGTCCCTCAGAGAATTTTAGGTACTTTGTAAATCTTGACTTAAGTAATATAGGCAAATAATACTTCTGTACCAGAGGCAATGAAATTTTGTTCTTGGTAGAATTAGGTCAGCATCAGGATTTGGCATGGTTCAGCCCATCACCTTTTGGTGAAACTTCAGAGCAAGTAGATTTCTCAGTCCTGTTTTCAGGACAGCTGGCCTTGATGTATACTAGGAAGGTCCTGCTGAGGACCACCTCAGAATCCATCCTGTCTTTTGTCTTCGACAGAGAAAGAAAAAGGGATTGCCAACCTGGGAACTAATGGGAGTTAGAAACTCACAAATCCTTAACTCGCAGCCCTGAGGCAGCCTACCCCAACTTTCAGCCTTAAGAGACATCCCTTGAAGTCTTTTCCCTTCTTTAAACACTATAAATTCCTTCTTTCTACATGTCTCTGGGCAGGACTGATGCCCTAACACTTTTCATAGAAAGTAAATCTAGATGCTAATAGATGTGAAAGGAAGAATTTGTGAAGAAGATATGAAAGGTGAATTTCTTCCTCTGATGGTGATGTTGGGCCATCCTCCACATGGGTCCCCATCCCTCTTGGAGAGGACTACTTGGGGAGGGGCAGTCTGGAAAGCTCTGTGGGAAAACATCTCTTGTGGTTGTTTTCCTACCTGTCCCTCAGAACAGAACAGCACTGGGCTGCTCTGTTATATGAAATGACAAACAGAAAATTAACAGACAAACCAACTCAAGGTGATTTAATCAGAGGAAATCTATTGTGAATAAACTTCCCAAAGTGGAGAAACTGAGCTGCACCTGTCAGTCCATCTCCCACCCTCAGTGCTGTGCTACTGAGCTCTGCTTTAACTGCTTCAATTTTCTTGATTTACATGTACAGGGGGGATGGGGGTGGAAAAGTATTTGCCTCTCCATCAAAGTGTGGGATCTGGGGAAGCAGAGGAGTGCACAGAGTAATTCTCAGAACCACAGCCTCTGTGGGATAATTATAAAGAAGACCAAACGTGCAGCAGAAAGACTAATTGTAATAAATTGGCCAAGGAACTTAAAACTTTGGTTGTGCATTGCAGCAAAACAGGAATTAATTCTGGGGAGTAGATAAGCCCCAGGTTGGCAGAAGGCTGATGTAATTGGCTCTGGGTGCAATCAGACAGTGCTGGCAACTCAGTGCCTTGGCATTTGAGAGGGTGACTAAGGAATGAGAGCCTGCCCTGCCAGCCACAGCACTGGAACTGATGGGATTTGGTGCATGTTAAAGCAACAAAGATCCTGCAGTGTGGCCTCTGGATGATCACAGAACAAGTGAGCAAATGCAGATAATCACACAGTGAGAGTCACGGCAAAGGAAAGGCCAACGGGGCCTCAAGCTGGGAGAATCAGAATAGGCTCTAGATACAGGAAATATGGGATTGCTGGCTGAAAAAATGAGACTCCACCTGGACTGGGAGGATTGCAGGCTTTGTATTGCCTTTGGACTTGCTAAAATAGATTAGCAAAAAGAAGCTGGAGCATGGCTGGAGTCGGAGCTCCCAGATGTATAGACATGTTCCTTGCTCTGTAACACAATGGTTTTTGGGGTGGAATTTTTTTGTTTGTATGGGTTTACTGTTGATTTTTTTTTAACTAGCTACTATATCCTTCCATGTCAAGAACAGAACTACACTCTGAAGTAAGAAAGATGGATTCATTGGTCACAGTTTGCTAAAAAGACTGTACTTAAGGCAGTCTGAATTAGTTTCTTGCTGGGGAAGGGGATCTGGGGTAACCCACACAATTTAAAACATTTTAAATGTTTTAGATTGTGGTGAAGATACAGGGTTTTTCATGCTTTACAAGCCCTAAGAGAATTAGATGTCACAACCATGTACAAGGGAATAATAATGGATGGACTGAATATGACAATTCACATTTGCCAAAGGAGTAAAAGCATTTCTTGCACTGGTGCAGTCCTGCCCTGTGGGCTGCAGCTTCCTACACCACTCTTGCCTCTCCTGAACCCCTATATCTGGGTAGATCCCCTTACAGTAAACAGAGGCTCTGCTGATACATGGAAGAGCTGGCAATGGGATATACAAAGTTTTGCTTGATATCTTCATATCTAGTGAGCTAAAAAAAAAAGAAAACCACAAAAAACACCCAGACTATGTATTTCATCCATTCTTTCTCTTACTCTGCCTTTGGTAGTCTCCCTAGGGCCATCTGAAGTCTGCTTTGTTCCTTTGTGAATCATTTATTGCCCAGGGTCTGAAATAACAGATTCTGTAGCTCTGCCTTGACTGTGTTTGCTCTCAGTGAAGTGGGACACTTTGCTCCTGGGGTACTGGCTACACCCAGAGTAATGCTCCAAGTGGGAGCTGCAGGGTGAGGAGATGCAGAGGAGGAGTCACACAGGAGCCAAATGCTTCAGGAAAGTCAGCATTTACACCCTGGATAGGTAAAGGACAGGCTGTCTGAGCATTAGAGGGGTTGTCCTGTTCATACCCACAGCAGTGCTAAAATTTTCTACAAGTCTCTCATTGCATTTTGCACATTAAATGGGCTACACTGACAAGAGCTCCTCTGTCCTGAGACCCTGGTAGCTGCCTCTGTGCTGGGCTGGTTTCTTCTCTCCTGGTGTCATCTACAAAAGGGATTTGGAATCTTTGTAGCTGGGGTTGGTTGGTCTCTTTTTGTTTCACTGATTTGTTTATCACAAAACATTGTGAATAATTTGCCTCTGGGTAACTGCTGGTATTTGTGCCTGGAACCTGATGCTTGTTTGTGTAGTATCTGTGTTGGAGGTGTTGGCTTCTTGCTCTTCATATACATATATTGTATACATGCAGGTACTTCAGAAGGGGCCTCAGGAAATCACACTTGAAATGGATGTATTGTTTCTAACTTTGTTCTGATTAACTCTGGGGAGAATGCAGGGCACAGCCCAGGAAGAGTAGAGACAATTCCATCAACTGCATTGGCTTCATGGCAGACAGAGTGAACCTCTGAGTCTGTTTTCAAGGGGTCATGCAGATTCTCATTTTGTTTTTATCTGCAAAGCAAAGGCCAGTTATTCCACTTGAGCTATTACACTGGGAGCACAAAATAGAGAAATCCTGCAAGGCTGCTGCAGAAGATCCAGCAGTGCCCTGGGACCACTGCTTTCCATCTCAATTTCCCTGTCCTGTGCAGGGTGGGACTGTCCTGTCTCAGAGCTAGGAGCAGCTCTGTGCTGCAGGGATGTCACTGCTCTCCTGACACTCCTGCTGCTGGACACTGCTCCTGGAGACCTCTGCTCCTGCAGCTCACACAGAATGTCCACAGACTCAAACATTGCTTTTTCCCTTCCTCTGCTACTGCTGAGCTAACAGACGGGTGCTCTAATCTGGTGTGCAGATGTCTGGGTTGCCTGAGAAGAGCTTTTCACCCTCAGTAGTTCAGAAATGTATTTGTAATAAGATATGTGACAAACTGTTATAACCTGACAGTTCTTCACAATCATAGAAAAATACCAATACCATGTGTTCAAAAAAGAAAAAAGGAGTTGTCTGTGGTCCAATAACTTTCCAGTCTACTCAGTGGTATGAAATTACCAGCACAAAATGCTTCCTTATATAAAACAGCAGGAACTTCTCTGTTATAAGTATATTTACAATGCATATCTCCTGGGTAGTTGTTAAATGCATGAACATTATACTGGCATTTCCTCTTTAAACATTGTCATTTTATTGCTTTATCTATCTAGAGGAGAGCAGAAATTATCCTTTAATTACTATGAATGTAATAGCATTGGTTATACAGCATTTTAGCTCCCACACAGCAGGACTAAGCTTAGTCCTATCACACATCATTGATTCATCTTTTCACCCTGGAGTGCTGAGTCTTTCCTAAGCCTTTGCTAAAAGCAGGTAAAGGACTGTAAGTTGATGCCCAGACTGCCTTAGTCAAAAAGAATCAAAATGGGACTACTGGAAGGTGTGGGCAAGGTGGGTTGTGCAGCTACTTTGCTATGCTGATTCTGAGAAGGAAGAGGAAAGCATGGGAATAAAAAGCAAGTCATTATCAAAACACAACACAGTAACACGGAGAGGTGGAGTAATTTATCTTTAAGTAACAGGCTGACCTATTCAGAACTGTAATTTTAAATGTAAGACTAACCTTTGAAAACAGATCAAGTGATATAAATTATTAAGGAACAGACATTTGTCAGATAGATGGTCTCTATTAGTAATTTTATGCATGAATGGTTATCTTCAAAGGTAGTGCTGCTGTCTGCTGAGAAAGAGAGTGCAAAAGAAGGTTACCTTAAACTGAAGTGTAAGACTGACTTTTAATCAGTGTTTTCCTAATCCAGTAAAAAAAAAAAAAAAGGCTGAAGCAGGGTTGCCTTGCTACCCAGACTGTGTAACTTCTGAATTTCTTTGCTAGTAAAAGAAATTAGGTAATGTTCCTAAACTATTTCCCAGTAGTTTTAGGATCAAACAGGTTGGAGTGTTCCCCATTTGAGAATGGCTGCTCCCACACAGGGATGTCCCAGCCCCTGGGCAGAGGAGAGCTGGTGTCCAGGGACCCTGATGGGGAGCAAAGCCTGCTCTGTGCCCCTGCTCCTTCAGAGGGTGCCTTTGAATCCTGCCTGCACAGGAAAGCTGCAGGTCCTTGCTTTTCCCTGCCAGTAATCAAAAGGAATGTTTGATGATGGATTAGTGTCTGTTACTTTGATGGTGCTTGGTCCATATTTTGGACTTGGAAAGGGAGAAGAAAAAGGGATAGGTGAAGATATTTGTGAAGATACTTTTCTACCCCCTGATCACTGTGTCTTTGTTTTTGCTTTCCCAAATTTCTCTTTTCATGAGTTTCCCTCTGCTTTATTTGCTTGTTTATTTTATATGCAAACTACTTCCATGCCCTTGTGAACTTGTGATCCAAGTACTGCAGAGCACTTATTGTAAAACTAAATTTGACTTCTTCTGAGAAGCTGTTGGAGGGAGACTGTGGCCATAAATTTGCTTTTCCCCATCCTCCATTCTTTGCATATCTTTGGTATGGAAAAGTAAGAGAGTAAACCTAAATTTAAGCTATCCCCTCCTAGTCTGTTTGCTCCTGCAAACAAATGCAATTTCATTTTTTTTACTAATTTTTCTTCCATCTGTAGCTTTTGTAACTCTTGTATTCCAGTCACAGATGCTGCTGTTGCTTGACTTTTGAATGGGATGTTGTGGAGGGAATTAAAGCTTTCCCTCCATCCTGCAGTCACTCTGAAGCTGTAACACTTCAGGAGAAGCTGTGTGCACACTGGAGCACATCCCTGTCAAATGGGACTTTTACTCATGAGGTCCCTGCACCAATGATTTTGCACAGTGGCTCCACCATTGTCTTGCCTCTACAGCCTAACATAATGTATTTGATCTCTTCTGACATCTTTATTCACTCAAAAGTTGAACTGGGGCTAATCTACAATGTTTGGAGTCTGCAATTCTCCTAGACCTGAATTGAGGCCCCAAGAATGAGATTTCTAAGGGTACTGGAATTTATGACCCTTTTGAAGATATCTAAGAAGAGATTTATTTTCTGAAACCTATTTTATTCAACTCCACTTGAGCAATTGACAGGGAAAAATTGAAATATAAACAATTACTCCGGTGTGCATAATCTTACCGACTTCTCTCTTTTTCCTCTTTTATCTTCATCTAACTCATTGCTGTGCCAGGATGAATGGTTTATGGTTAAAGCACTGCAGTGGGATGCAAATGATGCAAGCTTAAATTTCCAGATATGTCAAAGGCTTCTTCTATGACTACAATTGATATTTCTGTGATCTCTGCATGTACTGCTAGGTACAAAAGGTATCTAAAAATATGACCTTCTCTCACATTCTTTTTGTCTGTTTAGGCATTCAAAACCAGACTCTGGATGTTTGAACCCCCCTTCACTTTGTTTCTTTGAACAAAATGCCTCCTGTTTGTGTTGAAGTGATACAGGTTAACACTTTGAACAAGGAAAAAAAAAAAAAAAGAAAAAAGATAAGCATTTGGTGTACTAATTTCAGGAGCAACTGTTTCCAGCAGCCTGGAACCTTTCTGCAGTATATTGATGTTTCAATTTGTACAGAGCAGCAGCTGCCCTTAATGATAAAGAAAAGCAAGTGCTCTGCTCTGTGAGGATTTGACATGGCAGCAGCAGTCTTGTGAAATGTGACGTGACAACTTGAAGCAATGATATGTAGATATGGTGCCACAGACATGTCACAAAATAACACAAATTACTAAAAAATTATGGAAAGAGAAAACATCTTCAGAGCAAAAATATTGAGACAAAAAATTGTCACTTATCACATCTGAGGGGAATATGGGAGTTTGTGATTCCTGCTAGAAACAGCTTAGCCTAAATGGTCCTTTCTAATTGGAGTTTTGCAAATCAACATTAGTAGACTTCAACTTGTCATATGCAAAAGAAAGATGATTTTCCAGCATCTGCAATGCTTTTTAATGCAAACTCTTTGTGACTATGGACACAAGTGTGGCCATGCTCAGGAGGCCATGAAGGCTCTGCACATATTAAAGAGCAGTGGTGTCAAGGGGGACACAGCTGTGGAGCAAAACCGTGCTGCAGGTTCAGGCTCCACTCCACACATTTCAGAGCATTTATTTCAGGTAGCTGTAGCACGAGTGGTTTGCTGGAGGGCAGTAGGTGAGCTCCTGGATTGGATCTTCCTGTCTAATTTTATCCCAAGATAAAATGGGGTGTTCCAACACAGGCTGTGATGGGAACCAAAGCCCAAGAAAAGGAGATAACCATGGGAGTATTTTGAAAAGCACACCCTGATCCACAGTAAAGCACTGACACATGTCCAAAGACATCTGGGCTCTCTGATTGCTTCCAAAAGATGAACCAAATTGTTTATTCAAACAATCAGATTAATCCTGCTGGAGGTAAGAGAATTATCATTGTGCTGATTAGAATTGGATCAGTGGTTGATCCTTTTATCCAGGAGCTACCTTCATCCGATTGGGCTTACTGGTTCAAATAAAATGGAAATTGTTCTGAATCCTCTCTGATGATGGGTAATGAAAAGCCAAAGCCTGACCTCTTTGTATCATTTCCATTACAAATAATGTCAGTTTGATTCCTTAGATACTGAGCTGAACAGGATTATTCCAATGTCTATTCTGAATTTCCTTCTTCCCTTCCTGCTCTCTTCAGCCTCCACTTTCTGTAAGAGGAGAGACTGTGCTTCATTCTTCTGTGAAGGCTTCTGCTGAACAAAAGCAGTTGACTCTGAGAGTCATCCTCTGACATCAAACCCTTTGACTTACCAATGCATTGCTCAGGGTTTTAGATGTGAGTTTCCTATTGAATTTAATTGGAGCTGTGCAGCTGCACCAAAGCTTTCAGGATGCACACCCTGAAATATTCATGTTGCCTTTCTCATTTTCCTTTCTCTCAGTCACGTTTGTAAAGGTTTAAAGGAAGTGGCTTCCACTTGTTGTAGGTGCAAATTTGTGCTTGCACAGTCTATGAAGACATTAGCATTTAGACACTGAGCATCCTTGATTTGTATGCACCAGTCACTTGGTAAACAGCTGAAGTGGTTGCATTTATGCTGTCACTTAATTCTGGCTGCTAAAATGGATTCCAGTTTTTGAAAGTCGGGTCCTGTCAGATCTCTGCTCTCCCGTTGCTTGCACATGGGATGATTTTGATTCCAGCCTTTTCAGGTTCCCCATGTCTAGGCAGAAGGTTCCAGTTGGTTTCCTCTCAGGTTTGCAGGATCCCAAGGTGGTCCAAGGTTGTTTTCCTTCCAGAAGGAGAACATGACACAAGACAGAAGTAGGGTGCTAAAATATGGACATATTCCCTCAGTTTGTGTAGCACCTTTGAATAGAAGGTCTGAGGGCAAGACTTGCCTTTCTGAGATGGATTTGTCTGAGAATGACAGAATATCCTGAGTGGGAAGGGCCTCAAAAGGATCACTGAGCCCAACTCCTGACCCTGCACAGACACCCCAACAATCCCCCCCTGTGCCTGAGAGCATTATCCAAATGCTCCTGGAGCTCTTGCAGCCTTGGGGCTGTGACCTTTCCCTGGGGAGCCTGGGCAGTCCCTGACCACCCTCTTTTCCTAGAGGGTGTGTGAATTCTAGGCATAAGGGCACTACAATGTAATAAGGATTATTTATCTTAATGTAGATGATATCACTAATTTTAGAGCTACACATGTAGTGGATATTTATTCTAGAGGAATCTAATCTTCAGAAATAATTGTACTTCCTTCTTTTCACTTAAATATAGACCCTTCAAAATTAGCCATAATTTTATTTCCAGTCTTACCCATCTCTGAAGGTGGCTTACCATGGAAGAGTTCCTAATTGGTCGACTGCAAAGCAAAAATGCTGCTAAAAATGCTGTCTGCTAAAAGAAGTGGGAGTGTTTCTCTTTATAGGGAAAAGTCCAGGGAAAATAGCAGGAGTGCAGCTTTTCAGTCCCTGCCTCTGTACTCATACACTCTGTAGCCCTGGTGCAGTAACCTCTTGTTGCCTTGACCTGCCCATTGGTAAAATGGGTACAGGGGTAAAAATAAGAATAATCAAGGGCAAAAGCTGGCTTTTTCCTGGCACTCACCTTTTTTTCAGAGTTGCTGATACTCCAAGCATGTGAGCTCCTGTGCCTCATAATTTCTTGCTTGTTGCTGTACTGATGAACTGACCACATGCCTGGCCCTAATCTATTGCAAACACAGACTGAAATGCATTATCTTGAAATACCATGAAGGCAGGCTGGGCTGATAAGCACAAAATCACAGAGATCTGATCACTCATTTGTTTGTAATTGCAGGTCCACACCCATAATTAATGTTTCTGGGCTGATTTGAGGCAAGCAGAAGCAAAGGGTATTAGGAGAACTTGTTGTACTTGGGTTTGTTGTCGTCAGGTTTTGTAAAATCTCTTGCATGAACAGACTTTGGAAATAGTGCTTTATCCTTCAGCCTGGGAAAGATTTGCCTCATCAGCAAGGTGCTGCTGTTTTAGCTGCCTCCCTTTCTAATTGAATTTGGAATATAACAGAATCATTGCTAGCAGCACTGCAAACCTTCCCAATTTGCTCTGGATAATTTTCTCTCACTGCTGCAGGGTTTTCTGCATCGTGTTGGGAATACCCAGGGAAAAATGCAAATGGTGACATTGAATTGCTCAGCTCTCTGCAACAGCTGAAAAGATCTGAGAACATTCTCCGTGTTTATCTCTGGCTGCTTCTGATTTCACTTGTTGCCATGTGTTTAGATTGGCAATTGTTTTGTATAGCTAGACCTGTAGTGTTAATATCCTGCTTTGATAATAGCACTCTTCAGGAATATTAATGAGTGGCTTTTGTATGTGGCATCTTTAAAACCTTCCACTCACTACTGGTATGTTCTTTTAAAAATTTTTTTTAATGGTGAAAGAGCACTGCTGAAGGCCCCTTGGGTAAATAGTGTTTAAAGCAGTCCATGCATTTTAATTAGCAAAGAAATGCATAGATAAGGATGAAAGATTTGTTTTCCTCAGGCAAACAATAAGAACATCATGCCCACAGGTAGCTTGGTTTAACTCCTGAGAGATTACATTTATATCTCTTCATCTTAATCTTAAAAATGCCATTCTGATACAAGCAGTACAAATTAAGGCAAGATAAAGGTGTCGTCTCTGCTGGAGGTTTAAGGTCCTTTATTCTGAATGTTATTAAGGTGTCCTATTCTGGAGGGGTAAAGGGAATCAAAACTAGATCATGAAAACCACAATATAATGCGTATATGAAACTGTATTTCTGTGTGCACAGGGAATTTAAATTAATGATTGGTCATAGAAGTGGGAAACCTGTGTCTTCTGGTCATAAACCAGTGGAATCATGATGCAAATTGACATGTTTAATAATTAAAGACCAATTTTCTCTGCTAGTAGGCTTCTGGTAGAAGATGCATGTCTGGTACTCACCTTTGCTGTGCAGCCACAGGCTGGTCATTTAACACCTTGAGCTGGGGTTTTTTAAAACTTGAGGTGTTTAACCTCTTTTGGGAGGTTAAATGACTAACCTTTGGCTACACAGCATTTTTATCAGCACTCCTGTGGTGCCCAGGGGGGATGTTTTGAAGGGAGGATAACAACAGCTCAGAGAGGCAGGATTGTTTCAGAGCCTCCATCAGTCTGGTCACTCCAAACAAGAGTTACTGCTTGCTTCTCAGGGAGAGGAACTTAAACACTGAAAGAAGATAAGGCCATCCATAGAAAAGATGTTTTGCTGTGAATTTGGCTGCTGTAGCACTCCCTGTCCCTGAGGGGTATGGAGATTGCTGTGCTCAGAGGTCAGCCAGGGCTGTTGCTGCTGGAGAATGTCAGGAGGACAAGGATGGTGCTGCCCCTGCAGAGTTCCTCATAGGGCTGCAGCTCATTTCCACATATTCTCTAGTTTTCTAATGAGAGCATCAGCTCAGCAGCAAGGAAACCTACATGGAATGGCTGATAGCAAGGGGAAGGAGCACAAAGTGATCAGGGGCACCAGAGGGCCTCCTGGTCCCCAGGGAGAAGGCTGAGCCACAGATGCTGCTGCTGCCTCTTTCTTCTCTCTTTCAGAAGCAGCTGGACTTGCTCATGCCAAACCAAAGTGAATGAGTGAAAGATAATGGTGAGGTTTTTCTACATGCGTGCCTAGAGACCACTGTCAGCTCAGCCCAGATAAAGATACCTGTTAGGCTGGAGATAAAGCAACCTGTCTTACTTTGCAGTGCTCATTGTGCAGGAGCTGCTCTTAAAAGGTGTCTGGTCCTGTGCTGTGACAGACAGTGCACAGACCCAGCACTGCCTCAGGAGGAGGCTAAATGTGCCACAGACTTCACTGAGATCCTGTGAGACCAGAAAAACCTCCTGTAGAGTTGTTGTGTGTTATCCAACAAAGCAAAACCTTTCTGAAAGGTGACATCGCCAAGTGCATGCAACATTGATTTGATTTCCAGGCCTAAGACAGATTCTTTGGTACTCCTGAGCCCAAGACCCAAATGGGAAGGGGATGGTGTCTGCTCCCAAGGCTGAGCACTGATCTAGGTAGCCTCTGGGCTGCTCTAATTAATCTCTCCCCTGATTTGGGATATTCAGAGCAAGAAGGGCAGGCTGGCAGCCAAAACCATGAGGTCTGTGCTGGCTGAGGGTGCCACACGCAGGTGCAGTCTGCAGCTCTGGCTCCCAGAGCCCTTGTTGTGCTGGTGCCATCCAAATGTGGAAGCCCAGAGCTGGGAAGGGTCAGCCTTTAAATGAAATGCTCTGAAAAATGTGTGCCAGGACCATAACCAGCATCATGCATGACTATGGCACATTGAGGGGTAGATTTGTCAGAGGGAGCACAAGGTGGAAGAGCCTTCCACTTCCTCAGCAGAAGCCTTTTCTGTAGAAGCCATTTAATGGTCATTTTTTGTGGTCTTTTGAGAAATAAGCCAGTGCTGTCTCCAACCTAATTACCAGTGTAAAAGACAATTTATCACTTACCCAAGCTTTGATTGCTTTTTCAGCCTTCAATGGCCTCTTGGTTGGTAGGTGGAATTGTGTACAAGATTGGCATTTTTTAAGGGGAAGTTTAAAGAAAAAGGAAAGAAAAGAAATAAAGTAAGGAGCCAAACTCTCAACTTCAAATTTTGTGCTTTATTGTCTGCATGGTTTTTTTTTTAATGTAAGCTTATGGTATTTCACATTTAGAAATCAGAAAAAATAAAGCCTCATTTAAGAATTCTATATCTGGGATCATATTTTTTAACAATGTTGCCCCTGAGAATGAAGATGCAGTTTCCCATAGCCTAAAATGCAAGAGTCAGCAGGAGAAATAGCTCACTTGAAAAGATTCCGAGGCATAATTACTAATTAATGTTCAAAAAAAAGATTTGGTGTGCAAAAAGCTCTGTCTTTTTCTCACAGTTATCATTGATTTATTCTGGACTTTAGATGCAACCCTGAACAAGCCATCTTATGTTGTATTTTTGCAGATCAAATGATCAGAAGAAGGCAGGTCATATGTTTTGATATGCACCACATGAAAAGGAAATGTTTAGACTGGTAGAGCCACACTCAAATTTAGGGAATTAAGTTTCTTCAAAGCAAATGGCTTTCTTGTACTTCTCATGCAATTAGCAAGCTGATTATATTAACTTGCCTGACAGACGATATTACTGATCTTATCAGCTTTCACTTATGTATACAGGGCTTTATTAATTTCTTGTTTGCTTATGAACTTCTTTGTCAACAATAAATTTGGTGGGTAAATGTGGAACATACGTGTGGGGGTAATGCGCTGCTTGCTCTGCTTATCAGTAAATAACAAACTCCTGGCAAATAAATAAGAACAATGAGGGAGCAGGTGGGTCTTAGGGGGTTCTTTTTCACTGTTGGTGCTTGGTCATGTTGCTAAGTTACAGTAGCTTCTGGCTCCTACTTTAGAGAGCAGAAGTTATTTTTAAATGTATAACAAGCACAGTACCAGGGACTCCCAAAAGTATTCTGGAAGTGGCTGTAATACAGGAAGGATTGTGAATGCTGACCAAAGACCAGCCCTGAAAAACACTTGTCTCACACAAAACCAGTTCCTACCATCACATTTCACTTAGAGGTGTGCATGTTATTTAATTTTTTATAGCATGCCTTAAAAGCAGCAAGCAGCAATGATGAACTGCTGGATTGGATGGCACCTGCCTGTCACCCGCAGGGTGTAGGGTAAGTGTGGCCCAAAGAGCTTGGAAAAAACCAGTGACAGTGACTTTTTGCACAGCCAGATAGTGGTAGGGCAAGAGGGAATAGTTTTACACTAAAAGAGGGAACATTTAGATTAAATATCAGGAAAAAATTCTTTACTGTGAGAGTGGTGAGGCCCTGGCACAGGTTGTGCAGAGAAGCTGTGGCTGCTCCAGCCCTGGAAGTGTTCAAGTCCCCTGGATGGGGCTTGGAGCAACCTGGTCTGGAGAGTGGCATCCCTGCCTGTGGAAAGGGGTTAGAATTAGATGATCTATCAGGTTGTTTCCAATTCAAACCCCCCTAGGATTTTTTGAAAATGTAGGAACGATCATGACTAGAAGTAAAATCTTTCAGATTAACCTCCATGAAGAAAATATTCCCAGAATAGATTCTATTTCCTTACTCAAAACTTAGTTCTTTGCATTACTAATAAAAGTTTTTATTCCTCCTATTGCAACAGGGATTTCATTATTACTGCTATGAAGAGAACAAGCAGTAACACTTCCTTCCTTGAGCAGGAATTTTGTACACACTGTGAAGTCACCTGACATGGTCTTCCCTAATCCCGCTCAGACTTCAAAGGAGAAACTGAGTGGTGTTACTGAGACTTCAGTTGCTCTGTGACATTATGAAGGCTGGAGCTCTGAACTGAAAAATGGAATCGGCTTTCAGACTGAATTTGGAATATACAGTCAGCTTTTTATTGATATTTCAGTTTGTGAGAGGAAAGCATCATTTTCCTGCTGGTTAGAAGTTGCACTCCACCATCTGTTGCTGGGCAGTTGAGCCCTTTGGAAGGGCTGGAGTTCAACTCCACTTGGCTTCAGGTTGAACCTGCCTCTCTAGGGGAGGAGAGGAGTCCAGGGCTTCAGATGGTGGGAGCATATGAGTCAAAGCTGTAGAGGGACATTGAGGGTGGCCTGAGTCCAGGGAGATGAGCACAGGGGTAGCTCAATGCAGGAAATTGCAGAGTAATGTGTTTTGGCAGCAAACTCTCTGTGTGAGTGCCATGAGATCACATGGGGCAGTGGGAGGGCAAGGGTGGCTTTTAGCAGAGGATTGAAACCCAAAGAGAGATGTGTGAAACCAGTGAGTCTACAGAAAAAAGCCCCAACTCTCTGGCCTTTAGTTAAGCTTCTGATTTATATAATTTAACAGTTTCCAGGTGGAGAGATAAACCCAAAGTACTCTACTGAACAGAACTGGGCAGTTTTGGTAGATCCCAATGCAGCAGGAGGTGACTTGATAGCATGTTCTCTAATCTCAGTTCTTCTGCCTGGAGATATTTTTCCATCCAGTCTTTCCTTCTGAAATGGGTCCTGGACCCACTATAGGGTCTTTTTTAAAGAGTTCATAGAGATGTCTCAGGTCTGCTTCTGATGAAGTTCATAAGAGTCTTATTCCTGGTCTGTCCATGCAAGGGGAATGCTCTTCTCTACTTGTGAGGAAGCTGATAAAAGATTATTTTTTTTTCTGGATACCTTAGTTTTCTCACAGATTGAATTGTCTAAATTATAGATTCTTATCTGTGAGTGAAGAAAGTCTGTGAACCTCACAGACCTGGCAGGGAGAAGCAGCAAGCCCCAGGACATTTTTCTAAGGGTAAAACCAGAACAACTGTAAAGATGATACTCATACTGAGCACCTCTCTGGCCAATGGTTACAGGTCTGGGCTGACTGGCACAGGGACTACCCGAGGCACTTCTCCCTCCTGCCTCCAGGATCCAGCTGGGATGTCTGATTCATCCCTTCAGGCTGAGCCAGAACCATCCAGCTCTGAAAAATGGATTTCAAGGGGATTTTGCTTGTCTTGACATGGCACTCTGCAGGACAGCCAGCCCTCTGGAATCATCATAACTGTGCCCACGCTCCTCAGAGGAGGCTGTGCTGGGTTTCAAGCCTCCCCTGGGGTCTGAGCTCCTTCTGCAGGGTGACATGGCTTTGGAGATGTCCTTTCTTAGAACAGATGAAGTCAATGGGAGGTCTGCAGAAATGAGCTTTTGAAAGAGTCAGTGAATGTAAGGGGGAAGAGGAAACTTTCCATATTTAATTGTCCATCTTAACCTGCCAACCTGGAATCTAAAATGATTACATCTGTGCTCAAATTTATAGGTAAGGCTCTAAAATGCAGACAGAGGGTCTGGTCAGGTCTCAGTCCTTCTCTGCTCATCTCTGTTGGGGGAATACAAACAAAAATGAGAGCAGCAGATCACAGCAGAGCTGCCTTGGGTGGACTTTGGGGAGACTCAGTGGCCAGATCCAGGTCTGCCTTCTATCTTCCTTTTTTCTATTTCTTATTCTTTCTCTTATTTTCTTTTTCTTTAGAGCAGGGGGAAATTCTTAATTCTCACCCCTCCTGCAGGACTGCTCATGGAGGTTTGTTAAACATGAGCCACAGCTTTGTATTCTCAGTGATTCAAGAGCAGACTCAGCTTAGAGCTCCTGCCATCTGTCACTTGTCACCAGCACTGTCCCTCCAGGCAGAGCTGTGGTGGGACAGTGCTGCAGCAGCCAGTTGTAGGGCTGGGAGTGGAGAAGCAATGCAGAAGGGTGATTATTCACTGCTCTTCACAATAAGGGAACTGGGGAGCATCTGAATCTCACAGCAGGTTAGAAACTCAGAAGAAGCATCATTTCCACATCGTGCAGAGCTGAACTGTGGAGTTTGTTACCATGTCATTTGGTGGGGATAAAAGGTTTGGTTGGCTTCCAAAAGCCATTAGGAAGCATTATGGAAGGGAAATGCAGTGTCTGGTAATCACAGTGATGCAGAAAAGTCTGAGGCTGGTAACTCCTCCCAGTTCCTCACCATGGAAGGGTCAATTTAGACATTTTCTCTACAATTCTGCCATGGCTGACAGGTGCTATGTTAGAACTCAAGAGCACAAAACAGTAACAAACCAGTTTCCCTGTTTCTTATGCTGGCTTTAAAGTCAGAAGCTTTGTAGGTTGAGAAGATTTTGGGCTCCTTTTGATATTCAACCTTAGTTCAAAAAATGAACTAAGAAGAATGAAGAGGGAAGGGACAGTATATGCATGAAGGATTTGTTATCATCATTTGCTATGGAACAGTGTAGCAAACCATTTAGTTCAGCACTCAGTTTGTAAAATAGCTTCTGTGTGACCATGGAATCTCTGTATTGAAGGATTTTATAACTGAAGTAGTCACACATGGGGGTGAGAACAGCCACAAAGGCATTGCAGCCTGCTGGTGACTGGCCATGGAGAAGATGAGGAGCTGGCCTTGCTTATCCTGCCAGCCCAAAGCCTTTGCCAGCATGGATCTCAGGCTTCTTCAAGCAGCAGCACTTTCTAGAGAGGCTTGATTTGTCAGACATCCAGGGTAAAACACAACAGCCTCAACCCAATGAAAGAGCTTAAAATAAACATCTTCATCTTGGTGGTGAGCTGAGCACGTGCCTGTGCACTGTTACTGCAGATCACCAAGGTGTGAGAATTCATTGCACTGCAGCAGTTTGATCCTTCTTGTGAGCCCTGAGCTTCCCAGTTTCCTGCAAGGGACTTCATTCACTGCCAAGCTCAGACCTCTTTGTCTTTCAGTGAGTAGTTCCACTGGTGTTTTATGCTCTTCTCTCCCTTTACCTGCAATTCCTGCCACATTTGTCTGAAACACATCTCAAATTCCAGCATCAGGGTATAGAAACTAGTAGATATTCTTGACCTTTTTTGGAACCTCCCAAGGAACAACCCTGGAGCTCTTTCCTCTGCAGAGCCCTGACCCATTTATATCTATGACAGATGCCTGATAGGTGCCAACATTCAGCTTTCCCACCTTGGGAAAGAGCAAAGGTCTGTGCTCATTCAGCCCTATGGAGGGTTAATTATTGTTTTGTTTAAAAAAACATTCAGCTGCCCTTAGGTATAGGAATTTATTTAAGCCTTATCTGCATAATTATCATGTTTATTGCTCAACACAGCTGGATGGATATGAAGCGTATGCAGTTTTTGATACACACTTTATGTCAGAACCATTACAAGGGAAAATGATCATTTTCTTATAGCCCCAGCAAAGAGGCTGGCAGTAATAGTTTTCTGACTTCAAAAAACAAATCCTAGGACCAAATTTATTGGGCCTATTTACATATTTTTGATGCTAAAGCTCTTCCTCCTTTTATGGACATATGGGCTGTGGTGATGAACAGCCTGGATTTTGAAGGGTGATTGGTGACCTGAGATGTTTTTGCTTAACAGACTCAAATTGCAGAGAGGAAGGAACTGCATCACATAAAAGTCATTCACCTCTTTCAGGGACTCCTGGCAGGCACACAAAATCACTGCTTGTCTTCAGAAATCTTACCCACTTGTGACATTGTCATCATTGAGATATTGACATAGGAACTCTGGAGTGGCCAGAAAAATGTAGAGAGCATTTTGGTATATGATTTATATTTTTAAATTAATCTTGTAAGATGACTGTTGCTCTATTGGAAGCTATAGTATGTTGTAGCCTTTATAGATAAACTACCATGAGGCATTGGTGGGTATTTCTGTAATTGTAACGGGGTGCAAGCATTTAAATAGTCCAACATTGACCCATTCATTATAGTACTTCTTATTTCAAATTCAGATTATTGCATGAGGCAGCACACTGCAGTCTGAGGGTTCTTGGTGCAGCCTGCAGTTTACAGAAGTCTTGAAAATACCTGCAACGCACAACCCTGGGGCAGCAGCTGCCTCCTACACTGCTGTGACTGCCAGCAACCCAAAATAACACTGAAAATAAATATGAGATGCACACAAGTTGAAGCTAGGGCAGGAAAGGGATCTCTGCTGTACATTTTAGCCATGGAAACCCCTTTTTCTTTAAGTGGGGGGCTGTGGGGTGCTATACTGGAAAAATAACATTTAGCATCATTTGGACAAAAAGCTAATATTATCATAGAGTGGTTTGGGTTGGAAGGGACCTTAAAAATAATCTAATTCCAGCTCCATGCCTTGGTTAGGGACACCTCCCACTAGACCAGGTTGCTCAGAATCTCATCCAGCCTGACCTTGAGCATTTTCAGTGATGGGACATCCCCAACTTTTCTGGGCAACTTGTGCCAGGACCTCACCATCCTCACACTAAAGAATTTCCTCCTCATATCTTATCTGAACCTGCCCTCTGTCAGTTTGAACCATTTCCCCTTGTTCTGTCCCTATGTGTCCTTGTAAAAAGTCCCTCTCCAGCTCTCCTGGAGCCCCTGGGCTCCAGAATGGGCTCTAAGTTCCCCCTGGAGCCTTCTCTTCTCCAGCTGAACACTCCCAGCTCTCCCAGACAGGAGCAGAGGGGGGCTCCAGCCCTCAGAGCATCTTCTTGGTCTCCTCAGGACTTGTTCTAGCAGGTCCAGCAGGTCACACTGAGTTTCTCATCAACCAACACCCCCAAGTCCTTCTCCTCAGGGCTGCTCTGAATTCATTCCCTGCCCAGGTTGCATTTGTGCTTGGAATTGCCCCAGCCTCTGTGCAGGACTTTGGCAGGCTGCAGCTGATGCCAGACACCCATAAGGTGTTTTTTAACAGATCAAGAAAGCCTCACAGCTGATGTTAGTTATTTAAAATGTTATTTGCCTCTAATTTGTTCTCATAAAAACACTCTAGTCCATTTGGCTTTTGTATTAAGACAGATCACCAGGTAACATCTGATTGCAGCAACTGGGTTATGAAATGAGAATACAAAAGACCTAAAAAAGTAGCATTTTAGCTACTATCACCTTCATCAGTGATGTGAGAACTATTTAAAGCCCACATCTTGTGTGGTAGGACTAGGCACCAGCCAGTCTGCTGTCATTAGCTGGAGTGCTAACTACTTCTATCTCCTGTCTGTTTGTTAGTTATACAAATGAACCTTTTAGTTGTGGCTGGCAAGAAGATGAACATGGTGAAGTGACAGGATGGAACTTTTGCATGAAAGCCAAATTAGTTGGAAGGGAGGCAAACACCCATCAGTCATGACTTCTCTCCTCCACTCCACTAATCTCCCCATGTTCCACAGATGATAAATTACCCATCACTTCCTTTCATTGGGAGGTATCTCTTCCCATGCTAACTTCTTGCCCCTACTCCTCAGTTACCCAACTATCTTCACTTTTGGTCTAATCAATATCTCTAGTCAGACAAATTGCTTCTGACTTGCTTACTCTGTAGAAGAGTGTGTGTGTAACTTCCAGCTGCAGGAGCTGTCTTAAAAGTTATGTTATCCATTCCTACAAACATTACCTGGCTCTCAGTTACTGTTGCTCACATAAAATAGGGGTGTCATTATGGCCTGATGATCATGGTACAAAATACTGATCACACTAAAAGGCTGCTCTGCAGGAGGTGCCTCCTCAAGCTCATAAATGTTTATAAACCCATTTGGCAGTGAGAAGACTTCCTGGGCCATAGCACAAAAATTTATTTGCCCTTTATTCTCCAGATTGTGAAATTTGGGTGAAAAATATAGAAAACATTTGATTACATTTGATTTTCTCTCCCAAACACTTTAACAATTTTAAAGCCATTTCAGAACTGAGCAGTTGTTTAATCTTCTTTCCCATTTTTGGTCTACAGTTCTGTAGATCAGCACAAAGTGTGAACAGTTTGTTGGATGGGCCAGGGGATCAGTGTCAAAATCAGGGGTCTGAGCCTTGGTGATGAACTTGATACTGAAGCTGAAGGAAACAGTGCTCTCAAGAGTATTTAAAAGGTGTTTTAATTGTTCCTGACCATGGCCAGGGGACTTCCCTGGGACTGGACATGGGGAGCAGAGCACATCAGCCCAGAGGGGCACCATGGATCCTCTGCAAAAGGGGCACATGAGGATTCCTGCTTATGTGTTTGGCATCAGGTTTTAACAAGGTTTGCAAATGCACAACTAAGCTTTGGCATTCAAACATTTTTCTCAATCTTTTTTTCAAGAATGTTTTTACATGTTTTTTTCCCCACCTTTTACAGGAAATTCGCTTGCTGTTATTCTGATTTCAGTCTTGGGATGAGAAATTGGTGAAATATTTTCATTACTCTTAACAGACTGGCCATGGTATGAAGAGTAATGGGAGAGACTTTACTCAGCATTTAACAGAACTATTTTCCCAACTTGCCTTGTTAATTTACCATCACAGACAGCACTTTCAAGACATTGATTAGCATAGAGGGGTCTCCAGCTTATTAAAACATCTTCCTTTCTCTTCTGTGGCTACACTTCAGCATGTTTCCTCACTGTGGAATAAACAAACCTTTCCACAGGTGATCAGTACAACATATGGCCTCAAATTAGGAAGCAGTCAGACCTGGCCATTTCCCTTCTTGAGCAGTTCCTTGCTCCAAATGAGGTGTCATTGGAGTGAGAGCAGCCCTGTGGAGAGGCAGAGGAGCTGCTCCTCAGATTGCTTTGGTTTTATTTCCTGTTGTGTCTTTTGCTGCAGGGAGAAATAGGAGACTGTGTTGTGAGCCTTGCTGGTTGAGTTGAATGCCCTAGGGGGGAGATTCCATGGAAATGCCTCTTTTGAACCTCTGGACATTGACCCTGGAGCCTGGAATTCCTTGTGAGAAGTTGCTGGGTGAAAGTGTTCAGTTTGCTCAGAACAAAAAAAAAAAAAAAAAAAAAAAAAAAAAAAAAAAAAAAANGAAGATGGGAAGAGTGAAGACCATAAAAGTTTTACATAAGCAATGTAGGGTCTGGTTCCTTGGGAACTAATGAAGGATAAACTTCTGAGGCATTTAAAGCATGGTCCTCTTCTATCTACATCCCCAAGCAGATATTCCTTCTTACATTCCTTCTTCCCTTTAAAGTTTGACTGTCAATGCTCTGACAGCCCAGATTACATTCAGCAGGGCCATGTAGTATTACACCATGTCATGTTGGGCTTTTTCCCCACTGCCTGCAACTAACAGGAGGTGACATTGCATGAGTGAGCTAATGTAGCTAAAGTAGCTGTGATGGTGTGGGCCATCACATGAGCTGAAGTCAAGAGAGTGAAAAAAAGATAAGCAAAAAAAAACCCAACAAAACAAACCCCACAAATCCTTGTTCTTTGAAAGGTGCAGGACATTGCTGAATTATTAGCAGAGATTTCAGCAATTGTGCTTGGGCAGGGGGGAACTTACCACAATCTATTTCTGGCTTTTCAGGGTTTATCTTGAAATATTTTCCAATGGCTTATAGAGTATTCTTAAATATTCAGCTTAGTTTATATTTTTGGTGATTAATCTCTCAAGACATATGTTATAATTTTTGCACCTTGGTCAGCTAAAAATAAACAAGAGATTTGAGGTTATTTCTGCTAGTTGTAGATTTCCTCTTAAGAAAACACTCATGACCTGTGGTGGTTGAATTGAACAGAAAAAGGCCTTCAGGAAGAATTTGCTGGTGCTGTTATCAAAAATGTCTCAAAATCTCATGTTAATTTCAACAGCTTTTGGGGAAACAACAGCACTATGGGCTCTTTAGAGAAGCAATCCATTAATTTCTGCTTTAGGAGCAATGTCTGCTGTGCCACTGTTCAGAAAACTCCAGCTGCCACCAGCCCCAAGCAGCTCCTCAGGGACTGTGTCCAGTGCCAGAGTTTTGAACCAAGGCTCACTGATGTTCTCTTGCCCCCTTTTGCTGTGCACCAAATCCCCCCAGATTAGCCAAAGTGCAGGTGGTGAAGATGCTCCTTTGACATTTGTGTTCAGGCAGAGGGTGTGTTTGGTTCAGAGCAGAGAAATTAATTCATCCCCTTGGCTGGGCAGTGTGTTGGGCTGGGTTACCTCGCTGCCAGACCAAGCAATATTTACTTATATAAAGTAAACTTAAAAAAAGTTAGATGATAGAGATGTAATTTTGGTGAGATGGTCTAAATGTCATATCTCGTTTGAGGGGAATTCTGCTCTGAAGCAGATTTTTAAATGTGGAAAATCAGCTTTTGGCCACTTCAGGGTGGTTAAATCTGTCTGACTTGACCACTGACTCTCCATAGAGCATGGGAAATCTCTCTTAATTAAGGACTTTTCTATGCTCATTCATCTCCAAGAAATTTTGAATCAGTCTTCTAATAAAAAACCCACTGTCCTTTTATATTAAAAATGAATTCCTTACAAGTCCCATTATTCTGGATTCATATTACTTTTTATATGTTATTGCACTCTCCCAATGAGACACTGTTATGTGGAGAACACCTCTAATTTTAGATATCTCCCTCCGTCTTCATTGACACATTCCTGATAAAGAGCTCAGAGAAAAGCAACAAAGTACTTATGAGCTCAAGCAAATGAAATTACACAGAAAAATTAAGATCATACAGTGTGGTATCTGTGGAAAGAATGAGTAAGTGGAGTGAAACAGCAAAGAAGGTCTTAAGAAATACCTAAGAAATAGGAGCTTTGGGACAGAGGAATTATTTACAGGTAGAAGGATTAAGGGAGAGTAACATCATGAAACAAAGGAAAAGTTGTTTCAAATATCAGCCAAACTTCTGACAGTGAGGATTCTTGTGTTATATGGTCTCCCTGGGCAAGTGGCAGTAGTTCAGTGTCTGGTATGATTAAAGCTATTCCAGGTGAGATATTAAAAAATTAATAATAAGAAACAACCCTCAAATGACAGGAAGATGGACTGGAAAACCCAAGTTGTTGCTATGAATATCAAGTTCCTGTGTTATCTCTCCACGTACACAGAGCCCAGGAAAAGAGATGTTTTTCTGTATTCATGCAAGGCTAAGTGGTTTGACTGTTACTGTGTAGTTATCATGGGTTCAGCTGGGTGAAAGGAGAGGTGGTGCCTCAGCTGGCCTGAGCTCTGAGCTTAGAGATCCAGGGCTGGGAGCAGCCCTGTGTGTTGGCTGTGGTGTCTGAAATGCTTCTGTGAGAAAATGTAGAACAACAAATGTAGTAATCTGTCACTCTTCTGGATGTCTGAATAAGTGATTTCTCAGGAAACTGCTGACCAAAACCTACATATTGCTTTATTTCCACCACCCCTGCAGAAATAGCACTTGTTTGGTGGCATGGCTTGTGACATATGACAAACTTAAGTGACTTGTGCAAGGCAGAGTTTACAGCAAGGGCAGTGTATAAACCCTGACCTTGAATCCTTCTTGCAGCAGCTGGGCTCTGATGTAGTGGCTGGGAGTTTGTTGGACCCAGTGGTCAGTGGTAAATTGCTCCTAACACCCAGAGAATGGTACAGTGTGGATCCCCAGACAGCTTTTACAGGGAAAACACTCCAGCCATTGCAGGAAGCACTGATCCTTCCCCCTGGGGCTGTTGCAGAGCTGTTTTTGCCATGGTCCTGGCGTGGAGAGTTGCAGTATCCATTGGTCAGTGCTGTGGGCAGCAGCACTTGGTGCAGTCTGTGCCCCTGCTGTGACCTCCAGCCACCTCCTCTGACCCTGCTCTGAATCCCCTCGTGCCTCCTGGCCCCTTGCCTTGCCCTCTGCAACCCTCCCTGTCACCTAACAAAATTCAGAAGACATTAAAACTCCTTCTGCAGAGCTGTTTCACTGCTCTCCCTGCCAGCCAACAGCAGGCCTCAGCAGTCAAGGTCCCTGGAGGGTCAGTCCTGCCTTCAGCACTGTTAAAGTGGACAAGCATAAACTTTTCCCATCCAGAACAGAGAGAAATTTGTGTTGTCTCAGTTGAAAGCAGCACCTCCAACTCCTTTCAAGGCAGGCATGGACTAAGAGAGGTTTGATGAAGCCCAGAGTTAGAGTTGGGAGCCTGCTGGTCCCAGCCTGCCCAGGGGATGAGCCTGCCACTCTCCTGGCTGGTGCAGAATTTCAGGCAAGGGCGTTTGAATCAATATTTCATTCAGTGTAACTGCTCTGACTTAACCTTACTGCAACCTTTGCACAACTGCAGAGGCTGCTGGGTGTGAAGAGATCCCAGTGGGGCATTTCAACCCCTCCACAGGGGAGAGCTCATTTTATAAATACAAGCTGTGTAGGCAGCTTGCTTGGGAACTACCTAAATTATTTAGCAGTAAACAGCACTTGTGATTTGAGGAGAGCACTGCAGACTGATAAACTGACTTTGGAGAGGTCAGCAGCTGTGACTGAATCACTCCAGGGTCCCCACTCAGGGCGTGCCCCACGTGCCCCATGCTGCAGTACGTGTGGCAGGGAGCACTCCTGCCTGGCTGGAGCAGCAGTTTTTGGAGGCAGATGAGCTGATGCTGTTAGAACAAGGGATGTCAGGTTCAGTCTTCCAACCTGGCCACCCAACAATCCTCAAGCTCTCATCTGAATCTAAAAAATCCTCAAGGAGTTCTTGTGCAGGTCCCATGGAGCCCAAGTTCAGGCTCTAAAGTGAACTCTTTTGCCTGTTCTTTTTTCCCTTCCTATTTTACCTTTTCCCCTGGTATTCCCTGAGCTGATGCTACTATCCTGATTTAGTCCCAAGCTAGTAATTCCACACCTGCTGTTGTCTCACTGGCCTTTTGTTATATTTTGACTAAAAAATGTCAATTATGGACACAATTATTTGCATTGCTGAAGAGATTTGCACAGCGCTCTAAATTTCCCATGTGTACAATTCTTTTAATTAAATTTGCATTTTCGTTGCATCTTTCCCAGGGTTTTGGCTGGTAGCACTAGTCTGCAAGTGATGAAGCTCCAGTTTTTCAGGATTGTGAAGGGATTTCTGCTAACAGGTACGTTTCTCTCCATGTTAAGCTATCAATTTTGTGAGATGATCATTAGGAAGTGATAGTTTCTTTTGGAGGTTGTACGAGTCAGGAATTTTGGAAGTTGTGACTTGGCTGTTTCTGTATTGCTGAGTTGCAAATTTGGGTTTTGCTGAGTGGTAAGTTTTGGTTTTTCCAAGTTGTGACCTACAAAAAACAGCGAGTTGTGCAGTCACAACTTGCTGAGAGCTGGAGATATCCATGGTGCTTGGGGTTCTGAGAGACAGTGATAAAGTTCTTCTGTTTAGGCTTTTAAATGTGCTTCCAAACAGTTCTCAGCATAATTGTTATGTTAACAAAACATGGAGCACAAATTCTTTCTTTTGGGTGTGTAACTGTTCTCTTCTAAGGAGAAGAAAGGACACCTCCGTCCTTGTCTTCTACTGAGAAAGGAAATAACTGCACTGATTTTAAGGGATACTGGATTTAACTTCATAAGGATCTTCTGCATTTTATATCATTTTAGTCCCACTTCTTGTGTTGGTGGTGACCTGAACACAGCCCCCTGACCATTCACAGGGAGTGGTGGTGCTCAGCCCTTCTCACAAGCTGATTTTAACATTGCTTCAGAGTTTCCCTTGGAAATATCCATTTTAAGAGCACAGGTGAATGGTGAGCATCCAGGGCTAAAGAATGCTGGAGTGCTCAAATGGTCCTGATGTCAGCCAAATGAACTGGATCATCCAATTATTTTCAATTACAATCCTGATCCTTTCCTTAATGTTTTCCTATGCTGATATCTGTGTGGGTAATGCAGCCAACTCTGGCTTTATGATCCCCCTTGTTGCAACGTGCTGTGCTTAATTACTTTGCCTCTGTAACAAACAGGCATTCTGAACAATTAGACAATAATATGGAAGCAGGAAAGGAAAATAGCTCAATATACTTTCATTTTAATTATGCTGATAGTGCACCCCATGGTTTTGAATCAATGCTGGAATAATGTTCTTTTGATAGTCTTCAATAACTTTAAACGACATCTAATAAATTTGTATTTTTATGTGAAGTTTAGAAGGAAAAATCCCTCGTCGTTGATTTTATTTTCAATGGAAAATCACAACTTACATGATTTGTACACTTGTGTTCTAATTGAATGTCCATCCCCATTGAACAAATCACTTAAACACCTTAATTACTATACCTGAAGGGATTACACTTCAACCACATGTTTAGTATTTCCCAAGTTACTAGAAAAACAGCCCTCTTGTGTTTTAGAAATTAGTGAATATGAAAAATTATATTAAGGGCATTTTGTTCCTATACACCATCACAAACTTCTATGTATAATTTTTATTTTAAAAGCTAAAGCTGGTAGTAAGCAGAACAGACTCTTTGCAAGAAGGGAGGCTGGTGTCATAAAATGAATGCCCATCTACTTTGTTCCTTAAAATTAAATTAATCTAATTTGGGAAAAGCTGCTACCAAGGTGTGCTGACACTAACACACAATTTTGCTGTGTTGTGCTGCACAGCCACAGGTATATATTTAGCTATCTACATTTTCTTCACCAATACCCCTCTACTAAAACAAGCAGCACTAAACCAGTCAGTTTTCACAATGTTTAGCCTATTAAAATAAGACACTTCTTTCCTTACTGTTTTGGACTGCACAAATTTTTACAATTTATTTGGGTAAAGAGTTTCAGCAGAGGTTTTATAAACAATTTCAGAGTGTCCATATAAGCATGGGCAGGATGCACAGTCAGCTTAGGGTTTTTTAAAAGCCAGTGGATGATGTGCACCAGCCTTTGAAAAAGGGTCTCATGTAAGTGTGTGACATTGCCTATCATATAAAGAAGGTTCCAAAGTTATTACACACTACTGAAAACCTTGGCTGTGCACACTGAAGCCCTCTCTTTGCTAGATCAGGCTAAATCAACATGATTATTTCTATTGCTGCTCAGAATTGTGGTTTGACTTGCTCTTCTCCAAAATTGAGTGCATCAGGACTGCTGCTGAGATGGATATAGCTTGTCAAATGGTTTTACAAACACGAATGTGTTATGCTAACCTTTGTATCAGCTGAACACAGATCCAGACACTCAGGCAACAGCATTGCTGCTGGAACCCCCATACTGACTCCTCAGTACTTTGCTTTGCTCATAGGATGCCTTGAGCAAAAGTTTTGGAAGGAAAACCAGAGATCTGCTGGATTTACAGTGATTAAGAGGACAAGCTGCTGCTTTCCAGGCTCAAAGTTTTGTGCTAAGCAGCAGGTACAGCTGTCAGTGGGAAACATTATTTGGTATCACCTGAGTTTCTCAAGCACAGCACTAATGAAGTGCTTCCTGTGATATGGAGCATTTATGGATAATATTTGTAGAGTAATTGCTGTGCAATCACTGCTCCATTGCCAAAGATTTCAGTCAGTTGCTATGAATCTTGCAGTAAAAATCCTGTTATGAACAGTGCAATGAAAACATCACAGGTGTTTGGGAAAATGAGGTGAGGTCAGTTGGTTTGATTTGACTTGATGTGGGTATTCAATAGAGTGCACTGCCTGGTGTTAAGAGCATTTTCATTTCAAATCTAAAAAGTGGGAAGCTTCCCAGAAGAAAAATGAGTGGGAAGCTGGAAAGCAATTACCAGTATTCATGTTATTAGAAAGGAATAAGAACCTGTTGTCCTTTGGTTGACTCCATGGGTTGTGCTCTTTTGGAGAAGGAACAAAAAATCCAGGTTCAAAATACAGTAATTTTTTTTCTTGTTACATGGCAGATTTTTGATAAACATTCTTATCCTTTTCTTGAAAGATGCAGTCTTTTCTTTTTGTTTGTGGAAATTACATTCCTGATGGCAAATCCAGCTAATCTTTTCTCTGAGTTTTCACCTAACACAGAAAAAATTTATATCTAATCTTAATCCAATGTCTTATATTTTTGATTTTTCTTATCTAATATTGAACAGTGTCCCATTGTATTTAATTTTAGCTCTGAGAGTTCACTGCTCTCCTCTGCCTGGTGATAAATATTTACTCCATGATGCTTCCCTGTGGGATCATGGAGTTATAATCATAATTTATAGCATGTGTGATATAACTTTTTGATGACTTCCCCTCAAAAGCAGTGAGAAAAGGGATCAATTGTCAGCTGCCTCTTGTAACTTTTGGAAAGTTGAGCCATGATGTGGTTTCCCTTCTGTTCTGCAAGCTCTGCTCTTTCCCAAGTCTCTGTGCTGAGTCACCAGGAGCAGGATCTCATCGTGTACCTTTTGCTGTCTACATTCTGACCCACCTGATACCCAGTGTTTCACTGCCCAAACTGAGCTGTCAGAGGAGCCAGCTGATTGTTTCTCATTAAGGTTCTGCAAAATGCTCAGCTGTGTTTGGAAGAATTTGCTCGAAGTTGCCTGCAACTTTCCCTGACCTTTAATATAATTTATTTGGTTTCCTCCCACCCAGGTTCTCAGTCAGCAAAAGAACTATTCTTTCTGGGCTGATTAACCTGAGGAAGTGTCTCACTTAGACGAGGGTGTAACTTAGTGAGGGACTTCTTTGGCAGAGGGAATTGGGCAGAGATGAAGCAGCCAAAGGCTGGCTGATGTGAAATGAATTTTAATGGGAATGGGCATTTTGGTCCAACTTCTGTGGCAGAACATCTCCTTTGACATATTATCACATTCAGTGCCTTCTCCTGAGCTCTCCACAGAGCAGCCATGGTCAGCAAGGACTGGTTTTCCATCCAGAAAGGCTGGGGCTGGATGCCTTGGCCTGCAGGAACACTCCTGAACTGTAGTGGGAGTTTTTGTTCAGAGAGGAGCAAAACCTAAATGCCATCAATGCTGTCCTTGTTAACATTTATCCTTGTGAACTGATCTATCCTTTTGCTTCTTTTACTTTTTCAGCTCCTTTACAAAGATTTTAGTCCATCCAGAGGAGTCATTGCTTTGGGGATGCTGTGGCTCTGTGTGATGTGGGGGTTCCTGTGGGATGCATTTTGGGTTTGCTGCTTTCTGACCTGCCAGCATCTGCAGATGTCAAGGGTGCACTTGGAGTGCTCAGTCACCCAGAGTGGAGGCTGGCTCTGCATGAGCACAGCAGCTCCTCTGACAGTGGATATGGTATTCCACTGAGACTTTTTTTTCCTTCACAATTTCTTCCCTTTTCTTGATGTGCTTCACCAGTTTCCAGGGGCTCCCTTTTTAAAGAAATCAGTTGGAGAGTCTTGCTCCATAACGACCTGAAAATGTTCTTATTGCTAATATTTTCTTCATAAATGCTGTTTCTGAAGCCTCCTAATCTAGTGTTCAACCCAGACCAGGAGCTAGAAACATCAATTTTTGCATTTGTGTGGTAGTTCTGTTGTAAGCTGGTGTTGTTCCTGTAGCATTGGTAGAACTCCAGTGGGAATTTGTGCATTATGTTTGGGGGGACTGCTTGATTCTTCCCTTCACTGAACTGCTTTTTTTATCAATATTTGTCACAGTCCAGCAATATTATATTTGCTCTTTCAGCACAACACCAACTTCTGGTCAGAAAATTCTGAATTTTACTCTCCACTGAGGTAAGGAAGGGATTTCCTCTTGCTGTATAGCCAGGGTCTGCACAAACATCCTCTCTCTGCCACTTGGAGGAATCTAATAGCTTAAGCAGTTCATTAGCAGAGTACCACAGTTGCTACTGTTTCCTGTTGGCAGAAGGGGCACTAGAAGAAATATTACACATTTTCTTCACCCTTTGCTTTTGGTGCATCAACAGAAACAAGCTTATATTCAGCTTTTTGTGCTGGGAAAACTGGCATTTTTATTCAAAACAGGAAAGTGCTTTTGCATTCAGTGGATGCAGAATTGGGTGAGATAAAGTGTGTAACATGAACTTGCAGGAATCAATTCTGTGGGTGAAGAAGAATCAATGACCCTAAACATAACTAAAATAAGTGTAGTGCTCTTTGAAGTGTTTGCACTGTCTGGAGTGGCTATGAATACAGGTTGGATACTGTCAGCTCACACCACCACACCATCCAGAGAGAAATTGTATTTCATACACATGCAAGGATTCCTGTGGCTTAGGTAAAGACTTTGCAGCTAAGTTGGCAAAAATTATGTGTAAAAAGATGATGTTCCATAGCTGATTAGCTCTGGAGCACATGATAGTAGAGTCAAGACGTGGGATCCTTTGGAAACAAATGAGCAAATTTTATTGAAAATTATTGATTTTCATGGTCAGAGGTTAACGAGGTTTGTCTTTCATTTAGCTCTCCAGCTCTTGGGAGAATAATGAAATTGCCTGAAGATACAGACCATTCAATTAAAATCAACAGATGAGTCAAGCATATTAGAGTTGATTTCTGGTACTCTATCAATTTCTTGGGCATTTTACTATCTTGGGCTTTTGAAGAAGGGTGTGAAGGGACATTTTTTGAAATGCATGGCATCTCTCAGTTTGTTTTCTATATTTATATGAGCCTCCAATGCCTGAGTGATAGAAAAGCACCCTAAGAGAAAATTATGTGCATTAGACTGGCAGAGCAGGATTGATTAGATAAGAGTGCTGGGGAGAGGGGATGCATATAGAAGAGAATAGGGCAGGGAAAAAATATCAGAAGATGGCAAGATTATTTTTCTTTTCTGTACTTAAAAACTTCATTATCAGTTTCTCTAGTATACCAGATAGAGTTAAAACATGCCTTTCATCCTTTCCTGTTTAATTTATGGCATTGTATGAATACACACCAAAAAATAGAGGTGCCTGCGGGCTGCAACACTGATGCCTTCTTCTCTCTGCATCTCATTCTAGTATCAGGATGCCTTTTTTTCCCCACAAATTTGGAGGAATTTAATACTTATGAGATCCCTGCAGGATCTCATAAGCAGGTCATAGGCTCCTTGTGAGGGAAGATGGTGCAGTTTTCACCTTCTCAGTGCTGGCTAATGTCATTTCTGTGTGGAGAGGGAACTACTCAGCCTTTCAGCTGGCTCTGTACTCCTTCAGGCTCCCAAATTCTGAGGGAATCCCTGTCTGCCTCTCTGTGGCAGCTGCATTTCATGGCCTTCTCTCTCAGCTGGACCAAGTGCCAGAGATGCTGGTGGATTCCAGGGGGGCCTGGGGGCTCAGCAAGGCACACCACGGTGTTCTAGCTGCTTCTGCTCAGGGAAGTTGCTTTTTTACCCAAAAATAACTTCCATCCAGCTTCCCCTGCTGTCATTACCCTGGCAAAAAATTGAGAGTCTGCTGAAGACTGCAGAGCTGTCACCTCCACGAAGAAGAGGAAGCTGAAAGTAAAGCCTGGCTTTTTCCTCCTTTCATTTCTCTTCCTGTGTAGCCTCCAGACCATTTCAGGATAAAATGAGAAGTAAAGACAAAAACCTTTTGACCTAATTTTACCCTGTCAATATTGTTCATTGCCCAGGGAAGGGGAGGATGTGGTTAAAATGCCCTTTTTGTGTACTCCAGCTGGATTAGACACACGACTCCAGCCAACCCAAGCAGTTAGCATGAGTTTCAAAGCTGCAGGATTTCCTAGGTGTTCTTTTCAGAACAAGAAGAAAAGCACTGGGGCTCTGAGATTGCAGTGGTCATTGCACAGGGGTGTCCTGGCCACACAGAAATCACAGAGGTTGAAGTTACCCTGAGGGTTGCAGGAAGATGAATGCATTGGTGAACTATGGTAGCAAATCTGCTGTTTGATCTTTGTCTAAAAGAAATAGTTGTGGGTATCTATGTAAAATATCACTTTCTTCTGCATTTCTCTTATTTCATTTCCCTGTTTTGAAAGTGCAGAAAGTAATTTTTATACCTCAACTGTGAATGACTCCATTCTGCCAAAGCAGAGTGGCACATAATTGTTACCCTCTTGTGTATGAACTGAGGTCTCTCAGAAAGAATTGATTTGTTAAGTAGTTGAGAAAAAATGTAACCAGGGGAAATGTAACCTTAGTAGGTGAAATTAGTTGCTCTGTGGTGGTTATTCACTGATGCAGAGCAGATTTACTGACCAAGAGGAGCTTAAAAAGTGGGTGCCAGTAAAATCTCGGCACTTACTCAATGCCCCAGTGGCATTCTGGCTGGCTGAAATGCAGAAAAAGCTCCTGGGTGAATTTATAAAGGCAAATATTTGGACAAAGAAATTTAATGAGAGCCTGTGGGGCTTAGTAAATGAGGTTTGTGGTGGTTTGAAGGGATCACTGAACATGCTGGTCCCTAAGGAACTCTGCCTCTCTCCCCATCTTTTTAGTTCTTGCGCATTCCTTGCATAATGGGGCCAAAACACTCTGCAAGTTTGGTTTAACAAATCCCAGGGCTCTGCTGTTCCAAGGGGAAAAGGTGAGTGGGAGGGCTCAGTCTCACCCTGGCCTGTGCCTGAGGTGGGACCTCCACCCTGCTGCATACTGTGAGCAAACCACAGCAGGGTGAATGGACAGGAGGTGACTTTGCACCATAATTGTTGCAGGTGATGAACTGGAAACTGATGTGGGGAGCTCTGGGCACTGTGCTCCAGTGGGAGCATAATTCAGCCCAGCAAGGTGGTTCTGAGGGCCAGCACAGACAACTGATGTTTCTGCAGCGTTTTTGACCTTTTGCACAAAGGAGTAGAGAAGGTGCCAAATGACTGCAGCCTGGGTTTTGTCCTCTCTGTGGGCAGAGGCAGCAAAGAGGATTGTTTCCTGTGAAACCAAGCTGATTTCTTCACAAAAGGCTGCGGGAAAGCCTAAAAAATGGCACAAGGTCTTTAGAACTTAAAATTCCACCCCTGTGGGATACCAGAAGTTGTCTGATAACCAATGAGGAAATTCTTAGCCCAAATCAGCCTGGAGTGGCTAATTTTTTGCTTTTTTCTTTTCATGCTGGTGACCTATGCTGCATGGGCCAAATTTCTATTTGATGTGAGGTACTCCATCATAAAGCTTACAGACATGAAGGAAATCTTTGGACTGTGGGACAAACCAGGGTCATGTCAGGGACATGCAGGCACACACGACCACCAGGATGGTGGCTCCTCTTGGTGCTCTGAACTATCTATTAATAACAGATTGCTGAGTGATGCTGCTGCCCTGCAAAATGGAGGATTTCTCTTAGAATCTGCATCTGTTGCAAAGCACTTTTTGAGAGAGGTGTCTCTTGGAGTACACTTGGTTCCTGCCAAGTGCTTCCTCTTTTGTGTGGGGGATTTTTCACGCCAAGTGAAACATTCACCATTTTTCAGTTTAAACCTTCCCAGGAGAGGACATGTCCTTTGTGTTTCAGAGGGACCCAGAATGACCTGGAAGCACAGGCAGTAGGCAGTGTCAGCATGTGTGAAGTGCATGTGAGACCAGGCAAAAACACCTCCAGGAGCTGTTGGGCAGAGGGTGGAGGACATGGTTCAGTCCCAGCCTTACTGCTGGGAAGGTTCTGCCCTTCACACCCTGTCCCTTGATGTTGTCCATTAAACTGTCACATTTTTGGGAGAGTTCAGAAAGATTTGATAAAATTTGCTGAGGAAATTATTATTTTGAGGGTTTTCCCTTTTTTTTTTTTGGTTCAGCTTCAGTGGGGCTGGTGCAGTCCAAAAGGTGGATTTCCATACATATCTTGCTCAGGCACCCCCTGACTAATCATGACCTACAAGGAAACTAAATTTAATTAGTCTCTCAGAAGCACCAAGAGCTTAAGTTGTTATTGCTACCTGGTTTTGTTTCTAGGGTGTCCACAGCAGCAGAACATTGTAAAAATCAGCATTCATGATTTAGCCCTCAACAGTTACTCTGTGTGAATATCATGAGTGCTATTTCATCATCATGAAGATTAACCAAACGAAATAGAAAGGTCAAACAGTAAAAAACAATTAGATGAGCATTTCCATCTACTGAAAAAATCAATCAAGAATGAAATTTGGTTTTCCAGTTCCAGTGACCTCAAATGTATTTGAATATGTATCTCTGAGGAGCTGAAAAGACAAACTGCTCCTGTCCCTCCCCTCCAACAAAACACATTTAGGGAGCAATGGAGAAGGGATTGGTTTACTTCAGAAGTTCCAAGCACCAACAGCTTCTACTGAGCTCAGAAAGGGCTTCTTGGATGGCTTTGAACCACAGGTTTGTACTTTCCATGGTTTGCTGACACATTTTGAGGTTTCCCTCACCCTGGAAGGGGAGGATCCATGTGGCCACAGGTTTTCCCTGCAGCACTGAAGAGAATAGCCAGAATACATCTTTAGGAAGGGAATATAGGCAGCAGGACATGTGTAAAGCAATCCTCCTCCTCCTCCCATCTGTTTCTGCCTGGGGCCCAGGCTTGGTGCTTTTGAATCACTGTATTTATTGGTCCTGCTAGACCTGTCCTCCATAAAGGCACACAAACCCTTTTGGAAACTTTTTGTCTTTGTCTCATCCAGGTGCACTGATGGTTCCCTACATTTGTTTCTTTCAACTTTCCTACCAATCCCTCGTGGTTTTCTAGCCATTGTGCTCATAGCTGAGGGTTGGTTTGAGTTTCACTGGGAGCTAACCAAAGGCTGCAGCATCCATACCCTGAATGGCAGCAGCCAATGCAGAGCCTATTGACTGGATGAAGAGGTGCTTTTCCCAGCATTTAGTCCTTTCATCAGCAAAACTGAATTTCCTCTTCCATTTTATCATCCACTTCCTGAGTACTGCAAGTTCCTTATGCAATAGTTCATGGTCTGCTTTAGATTTGATTATTCTGAATGATTTTGTATCACCTGCAGAACTTTGTCTTTTCACTATTCATCTCTTTTTCCGGATCATTTATGAATAGAAGTGTACATTTTCTAGTCCTTAATGATCTACCTTCAGAAACATTGATTTCTGCCTCTGAAATTTGCCTTTTCAAAAGCATTAGAGAATTCAATAAGAATTGAGAACTTTCACAGAATCCTTTTGGGGCTGTTTCATGAAATACATATATTCAGTAGCAAAAAACATCAAATACCAACACTTCTGAGCAACTGCCCTATAATTTTTTTGATAGAGAAGAGTTGCATGTGTGGAAGAGGTTGATATTGAATGTGTTTAGTGGTGAACAAAAGTGATTACATAAAAGTGAAAAGTTTTTTGGTTTTTCTTGTTTTTTTTTTAAACTTACCAACCCCTGTTGGTGGGAAAATAGCCTGAAATTTAGGACCACAAAACTTTCCACCTGTATGTTTGGTGTTTTACATTAGGGGATTTTTATTTGCATTCAGTTTGACAGACTTATGCTCTCTTATCAAAGCAGTGAAACCTTGTCCCTAAGCACTCTGGTTTTACTGAGCTGTCCAGCTTTGCTAGAACATACTGTCTAAATGCATAGTTTTTAAATAAAAGGTACAAAATTTGTGGCTAAAATAGTTATTTCCTCAGGGATAAAATTGTCTGGAGCTTATTTTCCTGCTGGCAGGAAGATGTGGTCATTCACCTTTCTGGCTGTGTGCCAAGACTAAGATATCTCCTCTACATGTCCAGGGTCATGAGACGACAGATTCTGAGTCTTGAAGCCACCAAATCAAGGCTTAAGGTCCCAAATACTTCATTACTTACAAGTTTCCTGTTAGATGTTATCACCCTGAATTACAATTTACCTTCATTGTGGATGACAAAAGAGGAAAACAAGGACTAAAGTGCCTTTGTGGAACTATCGTGAAAATCAGCCTGGATTTATCCAGATATCTACAAAATAACAACTGGTCTTTTCTTGTGTTTCCTTCATTAACTTCTGTTTCTGTACTCTTGTTCCAACCAGATTTTCAGTTTTGTCACGGTGCATGTTCTTCCTTGTGCGTGAGAATCACAACTTTTTTTTTTTTTTAAACTTTTGCCACATACCCTCATCGATAAACTCCAGGTCAGCTTCTCACTTTGACACTCCTGTAAAGAATATCTGAGTTCTGGTGTCATTGAGCCAGTGGCTGGGTGACAATCACAGTTAATACTATGCCTATTTCAAGAGTGTCAAGGTCACTTGCCTGAATCACAGCACAATAAACTACTTTGACCAGATTAAACCCTATTCAATCCCTATTACAAAGCAGTTCACTACAGATGCAGCCATTTCTGACATGGCACCCAAGTCTTGAATTTATTTTTATAATTTACAGTATTAGTTCAAAGGACTGAAAAATAAAAAAAAGTGATATGTCAGCATTCCCTGGGTACTTAACAATCCACTACAGTGGTTTAAAATAGCTTATTTGAGGCTTCATTTCACTGTTCCTCAAACAGATGAGCAGCATTAGCTATGATACAACTGTTATTGCCTAAAGAATCCAAGTAGAGCAGTAACCAGACACAAGCATTAACTTCTCATGTAGTTGATTATTTTAGTCAGTCTCAGGTATTAAAAAAATACCAGGTTTTTAGAGCAGCAGACAGTTGTAAGCTGACTCTGAAACATGAATGCTTTCATAACAAGCATAATGTAAAAGAATGTAAGAGGCAATGACCAAGGGACAGCTGCCTCACTGAGGGCAGTCACACTTCCTGTGCTGAGAAAGGCTGGAATTTTACCCTGCAAGTTTAGCACAGGAGCCGTGTTCTGCCATTAACACCTTGGTTCCATCAGCTGAGAGTGAATCAATTCTGCTTTAGCTCTTCCCAGAGCTCAGAGCAGTTTTCTGGGGAGTCATAGTCCTGGAGAAGCAAACTTCAGGCTGAATCGGATTACCAGGCAGGTCCATCCACCAGAACAGTGATTACACCATGGTGATTCTGCCTTGCCTCTAATCCTGTTTTCCATTCTGTAATTCAGCTTTTTTTTTTTTTTATTTGCAGTTATTTCTGATTTAATTCACTATGCTTACTGCATCCTGCTGCCCTGTCCTAAGAGCAGGCAGAGCTATTGTTTCCTACCAGAGACCCAGCAATGGGAGACAGGGGAGTAGGATTTTTCTATTTAAAAACTCACAAAATGCCTCCTGTGCTGCTTTGCTGGTTCAGATTCAGAGCTGTCTGCTATCACAGCTCTGGTGCATGGCTGAAGAAGTCCAAGCACTTCCCAAAAGAAGTGTCAGGGATGGTGACACTGCCACTGGACTTTGATAATGCCCACTGGAAAAGGGCTTAGCTGCAGCAAATGACATGGGGACACGTGTGCCACTCTGAGGTGACACATCTCTGGCTTTAGGACAAGGATATCAGCGCCATCTAGTCAGCTGGGGACTTGGGTGCAAAATCCTTTTAAACAAAGGTGACACTTCTGGCACCAGCTGTGACAGCTGACCTTTCCTCAGATCATTGCACTCCTAATGGATCTCTTAACATGAGCGGCACTGACACATGACAGAATTCCTCAGGCGTTCAGACGCTCCACACAAGTCCATTAGATGTTACAGTTTACTGTCAGCTACAGTCACATCCTGCAGCTGCTGGGGGAACAGGGCATTGCTGCAGGTGATGGCAAGAATATGTCACCAAACTAGTGCTGTGCACGGTCCGGGCGTCTGGCACTGTCAAGTGCTCTCAGGCGGAGAAATCTGTCTCTCAGGATTGGAAGGGACAAGCGTGCGAGAGCAGCTGAGGTGGAGACAGAGTTATTCTTTGCTTTGTGTCTCAGAGATGCACTTAACTTTTCTGGTGATGCTGTTGCACTTTTTGGAGAGCCCAGATAAGACATTAAGGAAGGTCACAGAACAGGGCTCTATAGCTCAGAGAGTCTACGGGGCAGGCGTGTGGCTGAGTGAATGTCAGTCCACAGGGTGTGTGCTTGGGGCATGACTCTGCCTTGTGCTCCTTCCAGGGCCCATATCTAGCATTGTTTGCATGGGTAAAACTTAAACATCTTCTGCTGGTGAAGTTTTGCTGTATTTCACCTTAACCCGATAGCAAAATCCATTCTGTGATTCTGTGGCTCCTGACTATTAAATCCTCCCTGCTTGCACAGAGATCTCTTGGGTTTACTTGTGGTTTACTGGTGCTGGGTTGGACTTGATGACTTTAAAGGACTTTTCCAACCTACACAATTCCATGACTTGCTTCTCAGTGGAGGTAACATGGAAGGCCTCTCCTCTTGCCTTTGGAGCTCCTCCTTCAGCACATCCTGTTCCTCTCCTGCCCAGCAGCAGACATTGATTAGATCATAGTCATGGGGAGTATTTTTCAGTATAGCTTGAAATCTTTTCCAGGATATATAGTAGGTCATGCCAATCTAAATAATTAATCCACTTGTTTTGGATTACATTGTGATGGGTTTAGGAACAGGAGAGTTATGTGGTGTTTTATCCAGCACTTCAAGAAGCTTTCTGTGTCCTGGTCACCTTTGCAAACATTGCTGTTGGCAGAGCTAGGGGTTATCGTTGAAGCAAATCTCTTTGATATTCACTTATTGCCTACTTCAGTGCAACTATGAACTTTATAGATCCAGAGATCCCCAGGACCACATGTAACTGATTTAGTTAATCAATTAGCTTTTATGAAATTAATCTTCCTGGATTAAGTGGGAAGCCCTGTTGTGGGCTGTACAAATTAGGGAGTGCTGCTTGTACTACGGCTCTCCTCAGGCTACAGTCAAAGCTCAGGGGATATTTTAAGAATCTTATTTTTAAGCTTTAAGTACTATTTGTGGCACGAGTGAGAGAATATTCTTTCATTACCTTTCAGCTCCTTGAATAACAGGAGCAGTGCCAATGAGAGATGAGTCCAGTTAGTGAATCACAGGAACTGGAAAGGGGCTGAAATTTGAACTGTCCTTCACAAGTGCGCTCTTTAAAGTTGTAGACAATGCATACAATGCATGCATTTTCCCTGGGTACTACTTGGGGATAAAATATGTGTAATTTCAGTCTTGTGCTTACGAAATTCAGTTTCTGCAGCAGACAGCAACGAGAGCAAAGTCCTCCTGCCTTCCCCTGCTGCCAGCCATGCATTTCATCCCCATTTCCCTATAGCTTTAATATTAATGCCATTGCACAGTGAGTTGTATCTGTTTGATGTAACTAAAAACAAGCTCTGCAAAATAAATTCAGCTTTCAGTCAGTGTGCAGCTAACTCTGGAGAAGCAAAGGGTGTGAGGTGCTTGTTACTGAGAGAGACAGGGCAGCCCCTTCTGGTCATCACACAGATTGTAGGTAATCAGCTGTGGAGTTTCACCTGAACTTCCAGGAGTTATTTGGGGATTCTTGGAAAAATGTGGGCCCCTTTCTTTGAAGTTTAGGGTCTTCTCTTGAAGTTTTTCTAAATGGAAATATGACAGTGTCTGCAGTATAATATACTTCTGCCATAATAAATAGGAGTAACTTCTTCCACTGTAAATGCATAAGAAGGTTTGTGCAGGCAAAAGAAACCTTCTTGTCTTCCAGTAGGGAAGGAGAGATAGAAACCTTACAAAGTCTTCCATAAAGTTTATTTTTTTAATTCCTCTAAACAGAAATTGCCTCTGCATTGGTGCAATTCCTGGCATGGCCAAGTGCCTTTTGCATTTGGTGGGGCGGGTGTGAATGTGCTGCACCTCTGGAGTGCACAAGGTAAACACAGCTATAATTTCTAGAGTAGTTTGAAAGCCATGAAAGGAGTTCTGGTAAATCTAGATCAGGTTCTAAGAAATGATGGTGCTACCTGTCTACTCTCCAAGTCTACAGGCATTAGGGCATTTCTCTAAATGAAATATGTTCACTTCATATCAAGTTACAATACATCACGTTGTAAAACAACATGACAGCGTGTCAGGATGTGACAAACAACTGGTGCACTGCATTAAGAAATTTAAATGAAAATTAGTTTAGACCATTTTTCTTCCCATCAGCTGGAAGAACAAGGCTTGATCTGACATTTGTGGATCAGTTAAGTAACAGAGAGGAGCTGTGTGGTTTTGTGCCTTTGCAGTCCCGTGCAGGTGGTCTGTGTGGGTGGGCATCTTTGGATGTGTTTAATTAACTGATGGGATTCTTTGAGAACACAGGATGCAGTCTTGGGGAAAGGAAAATGGTCACTTATCACTAACCTCAAATGCTGCTTGACATAGGTTTTGGTAGTTTCAAATAAAATATTTTCGTATACACACTTTATTCTACAGTCACCCTGAGAGTTCTGTCTTGTTGAAGAGATAGGAGCTTCTAACTTTCAACTTCTCTTGCTTGGTCTGCTGGGTTAAATTTTATTCTTGATTATTTTGGGAGTAAACAGATTTAGTTCCTTAAAAAACATTTCCCTTTATTATGTTAAACAAAGAGCAGAATATGATCTGTGAAACCATGTATTCTAAAAGTTAAACCCAGCAAATCTTATTACAGAAGACTGGGACAACTCCTATTAATATTATGCTACAATGAAAAATGGCCAGGTCTTAAACCTTGTGCTTTAGTTAGGAAGCCAGAATCTTAGTTAAGATTCAGAACTCATTCCTGCTTCTGAGTCCATGACTGCTTAGTTTAATTAATGAAGTCTTATGAAAAGCTTCAGGAAAGGCTTTAAAAAAGTCAAAGTTTTTGGTGAAGATGGTTTTCAAGACTTTGCTGACCCTTTGGAAGAATTTCAGGGCTGATTTTTCTTTATAGACTTTGTGCTGCTGATATCAATTATGCGATTCCCATCTAGATACTTTATAATTCCATTTTTAATTGACTTTGAATTAAGTATCCATTTTTTCATTCAAAATCACTCTCTTATCAAAAACTCCTTAGCCAGTCTAGATGGCACTTAATTTACCATTTCAGCAGTTTCTTGCAAGAGCGATATTATGGAAAATTATTTCAAATGTTAATATTTTGCAAGCTTGGGGGGAAAGAAACTTTTAAAAGTAATTCTTTGAGAAACAGTTCATGCAACTTATTACAAAAGTTACTGAAATAAGACAAACAGCTTGTTTGCACAAGTCTTGTTTCTGTAGGAAAATCAGCTGAAGGCAGAAGGTCTCAAACCAGCTGGACACCTGATAAACTTCTGATTTGGTACAGAAGAGTGTGGGAGCTGGAGAGTATTTTTACATCAAACGTTTCAGAAGACTCCAAAGCAGCACAAGTCCCTTTTTTAATACACAGAATTGGGATAGTTAACATTTAATGTGCTCTATTCAAAATTAAAAACGTATTTATTTATTTATAATTTCTTGGTACTTGGACTTTCAAGGTAGATATAACTTTAGCCAATGTTTTTCATCTCCCTCAAAGAGAAGAAAGCAGATAGGTATTACAGACCATGCCCTCTTCCTTATCATTAATTTAAATAGGATCAAGATCTGACAGAGAGCCCTGAACTTTCTCATGGCGTAGTAGGTGACTTGGCTGATAAGCTCAATCCTGGGGAAATCCTTGCAGGAAAAATATTCTCAGGAGGAGCTTTGCCTAAATCTTACAACAGCAGTTGGGAACTTCATTAGAGGTGCTGAAGGGGGTGGTAATCACAGGGCTTGGAACAGCATGTCCTCCCTCCCCTCAGGGATATGAAAATCTGTGCTCTAAACAAAATTTCTCCAGGAAATCTTGGAGAATTGAGATTACAGCACTTGCAGTGTTTTTTACCTCGCTTTTTGAGGCTAAACATTTTTATCTGCACCTCCAAGTCCAAACTTGGACTTGTTTGCTGAACTAATGATTGCACATTTTTGGCATGTTGCTCTGCAGGTAGGGAACTGTAAGGGTAATTGAAGGACTGAACTTTGTGTTTGGTCCTTTGGAAAATACATTCTTTTTTATGCACTCAGAACCGGCCATTTTCTACCCCTAATGTATTAGCCATGAAATAAATGTTCATTCAGGTAATATAGTGCATTGATATTTTCTGGAGGGACGTGTGGTTTTCCTCAGTTGGTGTGTAGGAGACAACATGTCCCTGGAATGGGGTATCCTAAAGAAGGACCAAGGAGTCCAGGGAATGGTTTTTCTCTTGAAGACCCTCTGGAAATGCCTCTTCCAGACCTTCAGGAACACTTTGGAAATTAGGGGAGCAGTGGCAAGGGAGTGGAGCTGTCACTGCTTGCCCCAGTGGCACAATCCAAGGCTCAGGAGAGGAGGCAGCACCTTGAGGTGCTTGGGCTGTGCCTGATGGATCCACTGGACTGATTTCCCCTCTCCCAGCAGGACAGGAAAGGTTTGAAACACATGTGCCTCTCACTGGGTTCTGTCCTGGGTGCTGTCCCTGCAGCTGAACCAAGAATTCATCCCTGCAAGGAAGGAACTATCTATGATCTAAGGGCAGGGAGGTTGCACCCTCTGTTCCCTCTGAGATGTTTTTCGGAAGAAAACTTAGTAAAAAAACACCCTTGCAAACGTTTGGGTGATATTTGGAATAGATGGAGTGATTTGGTTGCAGCTTTGCAAAGGTTTTCCCTTTTTCACTTTGTCATTATGAGTGCTATCATGCAGAGTAGTTCAGTCCCTGTTGAAGACAGTCCCTAAATGTCAAACCTGAAAAGATACAGCCCTTTAATTAGCAGAGCCATTTTATTCCATGGATGCTCCTTAACAGCTTCCCTAAACCCTATAATTTCTGCTCTGATAGATTGAAAATTTTTTTATGTTCACTTCTAAATGTCTTTGTTTCTTCTGTAATAGATTAAATGAAGTTTTAACAAGGCTTATGGTGAGATTCCTCATCATTAAAATAACAAATGGTTGAAAAGCTGCCTTCTGTCTTGCAGAAATCTAACAGCATTAGTGGACCATAATCCAGCTGGTAACTGATTGCTGAACAACTGCAAAACCTTTCATACTTTGAGATGCTATCAGTACATAAAATATGTTTTCATGAAGTTTATTGAGCAGCTTATTAGCAGAGGTTAAGGCAATGGAGCTTCACAGATTCCACTTAGCATTCAAAAATATTTTATCTGAGCGTTTCAGATTTTTCAGATTTAATTGAGTTTCTTTAATCTATTCTGGATACATCAAGGTAATGGTTTCTGAAAGATGTGCAATGTTTCCTGGTTCTAGCTCAGTGTTTTTCTGGTTCTAATCAGATTTGAGAGACTAAAAATATTTGTAGCCTCCAAAGAGGGATCATTTTGTTTTGTTAATATTCTTAAGGCCCTTTTTTCATTAGAAGGATTCTCTCATCTGTCCCTGGAGCTTTTGCAAAACACTAAAACATTGCCAGCATCGTCCCAGTGATTCTGTCCTCATTTACAACTTTCCTTAAAATCCTCCCTGGTGAATGTGCTCTGTCCTAGCTGCCTTGCCCAGAGACACATCCATCCCAGCTGGAGGCCTCATTCTCCATTGCATTGCAGATCTTTGATGCCATTCCTGTAGAGCAGAACTGACACATTTCTAGGATTTCCTGGGGCCAAGGGGAAGCTGCACATTCGTCTTCTTCCCAGATGTACAAGAAACAAAGGACACAGCTGTAGGAAAAGCACACACACATTGTCCAGCAATTCCTCTCTGCCCTTACAGCTTCTTGAGCTTGTGGGCACCCAAGCACAAGCTAAAGTTGTCCTGAGGCTATCCTTGTTCAAATCACAGATCAGCAAGGAAAAGTGCTTCAACCCACTGCATCTAATTGAGGGACAAGGCTGGAGCAGTGCTGGGAAACACCACCTCTCTTATCTCTTTCTCTTTTTGACAGCCAGAGCCCTTCCATCAGGCAGCTGGCTGGAAGCAATCACTGGAAGCTCCTGCTCTGTCCATCTGTCCGTCTGGATCCCTTGATTGTGAGAACCTCAGCCTGTGGATGCCTTTTTAAATCCATCCCTTTCTCTACAAATCAAAGCTCTTTTTCTTACTGTCACTACGGTCTCATCCCAATTCCTTTCTGGACAATGCCAGCCTGTTCTCTAGCTAAATCTAATGATCATGCCTTTTGTAGTGTGTTAGCAACAGCATAAAGCATTTCTTGACACTTCTTATGTCTCCTGGACACTGAGTGCTTGACAGTGAGTTTTATGGATTGTTGGCAATGAGCTCTATGAGTGCTCAGCTCCCAGCTGAAGAATGGCACCACACAATTTCCTCCCAGAATTGCAATTTTCCTTTGTTTTCTTTAACACTGATAAGCGATTTGGGTTTTGCTTACATGCTCTGCACACCAAAATAGAACCAATGAAGGGGAATTTTGTTACTGACTTTCATGCTGCCAGGTACCAGACCTCAGCATTCAGCTTGCTGGATACAGCACATTCTCACCTATACAGGAGTTTATAAAATCTGTGTACATTTTTTGTCTCATTTATTTGTGCCTCCTGGATGCACAAAGGAGTTCTGATGTCAGAACTCAGTCTGAGGAATTTGGAAATCTAGCAAAACTAAACACGGTTTACACTCTTCCTTAAACATGAAGAAACTGTAACAGTTCTGTAAATTTCTGTAACTAATGCCCTTGAATTTTAAGACTTTTTCTTCATTTCTTAGATAAGCCTCTACAGATGATTAAAATATTTTCATTGTGTTCTAGCTAGCAGATACAGAAACATAAATGTTGAAGAATTTTTACTACCTAGGATTTTCATTTGAAGCCATTTCATTAATTTCATGTTAGAGACTGTAAATGTCCTATTAAATTTTAATTGAAAGATTGCATGAAAACCTATAACTATTACTATCCCAGACTTGTCTTTCTGACATGGCAATTGCACAAAACTTAAAAAAATGAGGTTTTGGTTTTCTCTAGAGGTGCTTTGGGAGATCTCCACATAAATGAGCTCCAAGGTCACTGTGGTGCTGTTTTGGAATGCCTTTAAAAACATGACTGGCAAGAGGTCTCTCAAAATTAAAAGTCCCTGCACAGATAAAATATGACAGCCCTGTCTACTGTGATTACTTCAGTTCTGCAGAGTTGTCAGTCATTCCCAGTCATTCCCTTTGACTTTTGGAGTCATGCTCTCCACGCTTCCTCTCCGCTGCCTGCCCACCCTGGGGCACTCCTGGGACGAGACAAGAAAGGTCTCATTCAGCTCCTTGGTCATGCCTCTCCTCCCTGTAATTTCTCTGTCTGCCTTGCTATCTCCCTGAGATAACAAATCTGATTTTTACCTGTCTTCACCCGGTGTATCTTGAAATGCAAAGACACTCGGCCAAAAGGGATAAGGTATCAGAGAGAAGGAGGATTTTCATCTTTGCCCTTCAGGTCCAGAAGGGATATATAAACTGTACCAGGCTGCAAGAGGAAATCCCTCCTAAGTTTGTTTATTTATTTATTTATCTATTTATTTTTAAAATTTATTTATTTATGCTAAGGCAGGGCTGCACTTTGTAGCCTCCTCCTCTGCCATATCCCCATGACGGACTTCAAATGTCAGGGGGAAGTCATTGGTTTTATTTCCTTAAGGAAAGTCAGTGCCTGTTGTTCCAGGCCTGGGTGCCATCTGGCCTCTGCTATACCTGAGTTTCTGAGCAGCAGGAGGTGTTTGTGTGGGTCCAGGGAAGTATTTTATATGTCATTCCTAAACCAATTCTAAATTGCTGATGGTCTGTGTGTTAAAAAATAGGTTGCAGAGCTTTAAAAATCAGAATGCAAGTAAATATCTGTTTACTGCCTTGTTTCTAGAGGGGGAAGTGGAGAGAGGTCAAGGGAGGAGGGAGAGGCAGCTAGAGGCAAAGATTTGTATTTAGGTTTAATTGGTGAGGTAAGCAGTGGAGATACCCAGGGGCCTGAAATGAATCCAGTCCTGAGCAAGTGCAATTAAAGACTTTGGCAGAAATGCTGATTGACCTAGTTTTGGAGTAAGGGCATGGGGAAGTGAAGGGTCAACCTCTCCAGCACCTCCCCTGTGCTGCTGCCAATCTCTTGTGAGCAAAGATAGCCAGACCTGGCTCAAGTGTGGCAGCTGCCCTGTGCCCAGCAGCTGGCCTGGGGCAGGAGGAGGGGAAAAACACTGCTGGCCTGGGAAATTTGTGGATTAAATTTAGAAAATGGTGGTGTAGAAATGACACCTGATAAGAAATAACCTGTTAGAGCACAGGATGGGTCCTTCCCCTCTTACCTCAGTGTGCACAGCTGATACCCCTGTTCACAGCTTGGTGACAGCTTCTTCTTCCAATCCCTAAAGGTTCTCAGAAGAAGTCTCTCTGTGAGCCAAGTATTATCAGCAATGGAGGAATTTGCATCTTTTGAGCTGCTGAGCTCTGCTGTGATTCCCTGCGCCTCTCACCTCCTCAACATAGCTGAAACTATGTTAGCAGAAACTACTTTTTGATAACTTGCTTGATCACAGTTGGGTTTGGGGACAGCTGATGCTGTTGCAGCTTTCTGGGAGTTTGTCCCATTCCTCCCTCCAGTGCCAGTCTCCTTTTAGTGAGGGGGGTGACAAAGACTGGCTTGGGTGAGGAATTGATTGGCTGAGCTCAGTAACACAAAGTTAACACCCAGGGATTTTCGTAGATCCCAGAGCACAGGAAAGTGAGCTGGTGGTACATTCATCTTTACTGAGGAGTCACATCTATTTGTATAATTTCACAATGAGGAAAACTGGTAGGAAGCAGAAAGAGACTGTGATCTGAGAGGTACATGTTGGTCCTGCCCTGTACATCAAGGCTTCTTGGTTTCCACATGTGACATTCTGTCATTCCACAGGTCCAGAGAGACTGCAAAGAGAAAAGGATGTGAATCTCATCTCAGCTACATGCCTGCCTCTCTCAGACAGTTTGCCAGAACTACTTGTCTTTTCCTGAGAAAGACATCAGGAGAGGGATGTGTTTCAGGTGCCTGTCACTCAGAACAGTGGTAACAGGCTGTGTATCCCTCACTGTTATTGATAATGAAAAATGCTTTAAATTAGCCAGATACCCCCTAGATCTCCACCATGTTCTGTTCTCTATCAAGAAAATTGATAAAGGCATCGCTCTTCCTCTGCCGCTTCCTACTGCACTAAATTCACCTTGTGTTTAACATCATTGTTGGGAGCCTGTGAAGGATTATTGCAGTAATGAGGATAATTCATAAAGGGGCTTTGTGTTCTTCACAGCTATTAGTGCCTGAACTACAGTGAGGGCTGTCCCAGAGAGGGTGGAAAGCACTTTTCCATGAACTTGGGAGTGTGCAGGTCTGGGGCTTGGTGCATGGAAATTCCTAACAGCATTAGTGACTCATGAACACCACTTCAAGCCTGCTTCTGGATGCTGCTGCTGTAATTGAGCATGCTCATTATTTATAGGCTCCCAAATTAAGCATTCATTTATGCTGTGTTTGGAATAAATGGAATTAACAACATGCCTTTTGGTGAAAGAGCCGCAGATGCAAACAGAAGCGTTCACAGCTTTCAAGTCTTGTGTTTGTTTACGTCAGTGAATGTGGACTGTTAGAACAACTTCCACCGCTGATTATTTTCAATTAAAGCTTGAGGAATTCTGAGAGGAAACTGTCACAATACTGTGATCAGGGATATTATAGCCTCTGGATGCAAATTAGCCACCAAACTTTCAAACAACAGATTTACAGGATCTGCTTCAAATTAATTGCCAACTGGCCGGGAGCACCTCCAGCTCTCAGTCTGCCTCCACGGCAGAGGGAGGAGGTGCTGTGAGGGTGTCCAGGCTGCTGGGCTGCAGGTGGTGGTTTGCCTGGGAGGAGAAAGGGATGGGGACAAGTTTCTGAAGTGTCCTTCAAGAATCTTTTCCACCAGAGTCTTCTCACTGCCAATGCTGGATGCAGCTTGGGTCCAGCTGATCAGCTCCCTCTCTCTCTCCAGCCACCCCCCAGAGCACCAGGCAGCCCCTGAACTCTGCAGTCAGGCAGAGGAAAAGTGGGAAGCCAGGTCCAGGTTACACTAATTTATTCCAGGCAGACCAAAGGTGTGTTCTTAAAAAATGCATGTTGGTGTGGGATTGAAACAGAAAAGACGACTTGTACTCAGGACTGAGGTCTGCAAGATTCTAAGATACAGAGAAAATTTACCTGCTGTCTTTTTGCACTGGCCAATGCTTATTTCTACTTCTGTAAGCATTTAAGCATTCTGTAAGCATGTGAGTAAAAGAAAATACCATTTTTAACACTCCTTCAAGACATAAGCACTGTTTCTTAGATTTGTGTCTAGTGTATAGCCAGTAGAGAGAAATCATTTTTCATTCTCCTTTTCTGTAGCATGAGATCTAATAGTAACTTCAGATGCTTAACAATTTGTGCATTTATTTTTAAGGCAATAAGACAGAACCATTTATTCCTACAAAAGAAGTCCTAGTAAATTTTGGCAGTTAGTGTTTTTATCCTAATACACATTCCTTATTATAATTTCTTACGGGAATCGAGGTAATTTGCCTGCTTAATGTTATCTTTAGTAAATCTAAATAAAAGAAACTCGAGCAAGATCTCCTGTGGCCCTGTGGTAGATTTATGCTTCCTGTGCCACAGTCACAGAATGCAGGCGTGATGTTGGGAAAGAAATTTTTATTTTGCTCCAAGAGCTTTTGATGTGCATAATTTTTACTGGCATGGGCTGCAGTTTAAATTCAGGATGGTTTAAAAGACCACCAGCAATAGCCTTTAGTAAATAGAGAGCATGGAGAAAGGATGGATTGTTTATACTTTGGTGCCAGAGCTTAGACCAGAAGAGAGTTTGGGTCCCGTGGAGTAGTTTTTGATAATTTGAAGGAATCAATAAGTATCATTAGTGCAGTGACATGTAAAACAATGCAGTATGTGCAAAGCATTAACGAATGAAAAAAACCCCCCCAAAAAAAAACCACCACCCAAAGAACCCAAAAATCCAAATAGTATGCGAACCTGTGAATGTTTTTGGTGTTTTTTTGAAATAAGAGAGATTTTAACTAGTAGAAAGCTTTTATCACATAGGCCCCATGACTTGACAAATTCTGGCTCACAGTTGCATCAGACTGAAACATTCTGTATGGACTGTCTCTGCCTCCCTTAAATGAGAGCTTGCAGGGAAAGGAAAACATCTAGACCCCTCCTGTTGCAATGATAAACCAGAAACCTCAGCATGAGCACCCCACTGGAAATCTCCACACCTTTGCACTGGTGTGTTTAGCCCTGGGACTGCATTAAATAACTGCATGTGAATTGCTATTAGTTTGTGTGTTGTTTGCTGCTTAAATCATAGAATTATAAAATAGGAGCTGCAAAGGAGTAGTAAACAACTAAAAGAATTTGTTTGACTCCTTCTAGATCTTCTTTCCTGTGCATTTCATGTGTCACACAGGGACTTAGGACAAAAGGCACAGCAGTGAGTGAGCTCAGCACTGGAACATTTAGGTGGAAGCAAAAGCAAACCAGAAAAATGCTGGCTTCTGTGCATTGTCCACCACAAAATCTCTTTATGGCTCTGCTGTAGCTCTTAGTTTCCCTTCATCATAAACCAGAATAGATTAATTTCTCCAGCTGTGTAGATTGTAGAGCAATACGAGTAGTTTTATGTTCAAGTTTAATGCAGTAATCAGTCTTTTAGAGGATGATAAGCAATAAACAGCATGCAATATTTGAAGACAGATGCCCTACCATGACCTACAGGAGGGTGGTTGTGGCAGAATAGCCAAAACATTGTTAAAATGCTTAATATTTAATTTGAAAGTTATGAAAGGTATTATGCTATTGAGCGATTAACAGCTTCCCCACTGAGACAAACTATTTTTACCAGACACAAGTAATTTCTTCTGGCCTCTTGTCTTCAAAAGAGATGAGAAAAGCAAATATTTTGCAAAGATGGAGCATGAATATAAATTATGCTAGGAATTAAACTATCAGCTTGACCCTGTGTTAATCTGTGTGTGTGACACAGCTTCCAAGAGCCACAACTCCATCTTAGAGCAGCAGAAGCTCTAAGAATAGAAAGCATCATTTCATGTTTGTTTGAAATCTGTGGTCGATTTTGATTCAGCTGCCATTGTCATTCTTTTGTGTTTGCTTTCTGTAAATGTTTCTGTGCTCAAGCTCCATTAATGGAATTACATCCAGGAAGTAAATATTTATCTAAAATAGTCACCAAAATCAGATTGTGAGTGCCATAATAACTTTTGGCATTGTCATTTTGTACTGTTGTGACCATTGCCATCCAAAATGCATGCTGCAAGTCCCAGGGAGCCATACAACATTTATAAAAATTACAGCATAAATGAGGAATTATGAAAAATTGATTGCAGTGTACATTATTCAATTAATTTGCCAACCAAGATTATTTGCTGCTGACAGGCTGAGCAGATGTATTTAAGTGACTGGATGTCCACCAAGAGAAAATGTTCAAAGAAGATTGTTTTTTGGATAACTTTAAAACTAGTTCAGATAATGACAAAACTTTGATACAGATTTCTTCAGTGACTGGTAAAGCCAAAAAGAAAAATGTTGCCAGTAAAGGCAACTTTTCATCCTTCAATAGACTTAATATTTTTTTCATTTCAGAAGGGACTATGATGTTCATCTCATTAGATGTAAAATACAGACCACACAGCTTATCATCCACAACATTTGCAGTGAGCTTCTGGTTTCTAAACAACACCAAAGACATCCATTCCCTGGACAAACCAGAATAAAGTGCTGTTCTCTTTGTAGTGGAGGGACAGAGGTTTTTAGATCTTGCTCCAAAAGTTTTAAGAGCACTGCTCTTTTTACATGTGTGTGTTATCTACCTGGGAAAGATGGAGATCAATGGGATCTGTACTGCAGCCATGAAGCATGTTCAGCTTGAAATCATATTTTCAGGATAACTTGAAAAAATACTGTGTTTTCTTTTTTGAGGGGAAGCTTTGAAAGAAACCTTACAACGCCGTTCTCTAAGTGATAAAGTACAATTGCTGTGTAAGAAACACATGGTGGAAAAGCATAAGGAGGAGAAAACTTGGCAGAAGCAACAATCCATAATTTAGAAATGATGCCGTCTTATCGCGTTCTGCAAATGTCATTCCCACCAGGAAGTTAAATTACTGCACCAAAGCATAGGCAAAGAGAGCAAAATTATGACCCAGAAGTCCTCCTCTCACATGGCTGGGGGTGCATTCCCTGGGCTGTGTGCACAGCTGGATTAATGCCTGGGAGCACAGTCCTTGTGCTGTGCAGTCCTTGCACGTGTACCACGACACACAGGGGTTCTCCATCTCCCACCCTGGAAACTCTGCTTTTTCCACAGGCAGAATTATCCTTGCTCACAAGCTTTTCTTGCTTTGTCTTCCCAGAGAGAAAAGATGCTGAGGTCAGACGGTTTTTTAAAATTAAGCAAGACACAATGCAAAGTGTTTCCAAGGAGTAGACGAAGGAAAGTGATATAAACCCCTCCCCTGTGGGCAGTAACTAGAGGCTTCTTGTTGAAACATGCAAACATTTGGTGTGATTGCCTTTCCTTGGCTTCTCTGCTGCTGTAGCTGCAGCTAATTTGTGCTGCAGGAGCAATTCCCAGCTCTAAGCAAGGAATGGCTGTCCCAGGTCTTCTGTGCCAGGTGTAACAAGGCATTTCCTCTTCCAAGAAATTTCAGGTACCTTTACTCCAGCAGATTCATCTATAACTGTCCCTCCCTGCCTGAGGTCTGACCTGCTCAGGTATGAGCCAGTTCTAACCTTGAACATGGCAAGATTCACCTGGGCAAGGCTGTATCCAGGTTTGTGCCTGGATTTGGGAGTCCAAGCACCTTAGCTCAGCCAGGCTATTGGAGTTGTTTGGGTTTTATCCCTGAGCTGGATCACATCTGGCTGAAAAGAAACACCAGCTGTGGGGCTTAGGTCCTCCTGCACCTGCCTCAGAATTGTGCCTTTGGGAATATTTCAAATATAGCTGCATTTTCAGGGGACAGAAAAATGTTCACGTTAAAAGTGTTTCTTAATTAACTGCATCTGAGTAAATAATTCACAGTGAATAATTAATTGATGGATTTAGCCTGCCTCTTTTTCCTCCTCTTTCTCTTTTTTTTTTCCTGTGCACAAAACGTCCTTGAACTGATTGCAGGTTTCTTAACTTCCTACAGGAGTGTGTCTGATATTTTATCTGCCATTTTTATTGGGTTGTTTGGAATGGGTTCCTTACTTGCCTTAGTGAGACTTCTAAAGACAGAAACTGAAAAATAGAAATACTACTATCTGCGGGGCAATTTAACCACCCATGCTAGGGGGAAAAGGAAATTTTAAGATTTGCACACTGTTTTTATGACTAAAGCTCATTTCAAGGTGCTAATTCTATGTCTGTACATAACAGACAATGGTATTTCTTTTGATGGGCATTTCCTAAAACATAGCAGCTGGATTCCAAACCTGAATCATATTCTTTTTGATCTTCATGTACCTTCTCCTGTCTGAAACTTCCTGGTAGAATCAAGTCCATTGCTAAACAAGGAGCTTCACCCTGTGCAGAGGCAATGCCATTACTCAGTCCAGAACTGCCCTGCAGGACAGTGTCATCCCAGAAGCTGTGTGGCAGGGACAGCCAGCTGAGTCTCAGCAGCTTATTCTGTCAAGAGGGTTCCATTTTAGTTGGGAAATCATCACTTTTTGGGATTTGAAACTTGCTGCCAGCTCAACCCATCCATCTTTGTGGTGTTGCTTTTGCAGAAACATCACCCAAATGCAGCAGCTCCTCTTGCTTGCAGACAGACAGATGCAGCCTATTTGCCTCCTGCCTGTATTAGCAGAAATTTTTGCATAAATCTCTTTTGGGTACATCACAGTGAAGGGGCCCTGGAGCATAACCCAGCTGACTGGCACTTCTGTGTGGCTTAGGTGACACTGGGGTTTCACCTGTTGCTCTGGGGGGCAGAGAACAGAAAGCAGGTGAGATGCTGCAGGTTTAGTGATGCCTCTGGGTTGAGGTAAAAATGGGGAAAAAAAAAAGTGGGACAACAAAATGTGAGCAAAATGCTCACATTTGGGGGGTGGGTTGGTGGGTGGCAGGCAGATCTTTCATCCCCATCCCTTTGGAGTTGTAAAAAGATGCTTCTGAATTCCTGGTGAGGAACATTTTCACGCCTTGTGACAGGGCTGCAGGCACTTCATGATCCCAGCTTCAGCCCTCTGAGCTCTGGCTTGGAACAATATGGGCAAAAAATGCCCCAAAGCTGAAGTGCTCCTTGTTGGATTAGCATAATGGGAGGATAAAATAAAGCAGATCATTTGCAGCTGCTTCATGCTCTGTATCTGGGGCAGGGAGTTTGAGCATCCTGCTGGAGCTATCAGCCCCGTAGCATCCTGTGGCTGCTAAGAGGAAAGGCTCAGCCATGTGGGTTAATGAATGTTGTTTCTCACACAGGAAAACCAACAGAGAACAGCATATGGACTCTGTGACAGGAGTGACTGTAGGGTGCTGGACTCCACTGATTTGATAGTTTTCCTTACATCCTCCTTAGCTGTAAAATTCTAATAAAGAAGAAAGAGGCCATTACATTAATGGCATTATAGGGGTTGCAGCCTGATCTCTAGGACTCATGGGGATTCCTCTGATGTCCAGAATAAATTCTCTTCTATTCTAATGACCATAAACGACCTCACTTCAAACCTGGTATTGATGAAATAGCTTTAATGTTTCAACATCAATGCTCCAAGCTTTGCTGAACAGTGACATTAATCTGATATTGCACAGCACATGGGGAAGAACAGCTAAAAAATATGCTGGCACTTATGAAGTTATGCAGCTTCCTAGCCTGACAGCCTTCATGCTATTTTCCCACCAAGTGGAAACAAGTCGTGGGATACAAACGACAGAGAGATTTTCCCTTAAAGCATGATGGAAGGAATGATGATGGAAGGAATTCAGAAGTGCTTGGAAACTCCATGGAATTTCAAAGGAAACAGTGTAAAAAGAGGAAGTTTTTTTAAAAGTTGGTGTACCTGTGCTCCTGCGTTTGCTTCTGTCAGGTTACAATTCATTTTCTTTTTCCTAGCAAACGTTTTTGATTACTTAGCATATCTTAATTAATATGCAAACACAGACATGGATTTTCACGGCATAGAAGCAGAGCCATTGGCTGATTTATGATTTTAATCAGGTCAGCCTTAGCTGATATGCAGTAAGAAATAATTAGCTGGCTGTTTGTACACAGAATTCCATTGTACCTAACCCCTAGGAATCAGCTTCTCCTGATACTTCAACCCCCTGCTGATTTTGTTTTCTTAGCATTCCTTCTGGTCTCAAAATAGGAGCATGTAGTAGTTTGCCACCTCTGAGGTCACTGTCCTCAGTTCTTAACTAAGGGTAGGTTGGTCATTTGCAGGCCTTGGGAACAGGTCTGGTATAGAATTGGCTGAAAGACTGAATTAGGGAGTTGACTAATCATCACAGTGGCCAAAAGAACTGCCCAGGAAAATCTCTTTCTGGCTATTTCAGAGCAGCTCTTGCTCTCTGCTTTGCTGTTTTGGACATTACCAATGTGTTTCAAATGCACCTACACATTTTTTAATTATACCTAGGGGCTCAGAGAAGTGTAATGTAGGCCAGTCAGGGCATATTGGTATTGACTGCTCTGAAATGGACCTCAGCCTTTCAGAAACTGGGGGACAGATCCAGGCTTCTCTCAGGGAAATTCTGCATCTACAAAGTGTGACTGTTTCCCCCACTCCTCTCCCAAAATCCCAGCTGTACCAGAGTCCCTGGCAACCAACTATGCTGCTGTTTCTGTCCTGTGAAAAGAGGGGTTTAGATTACAAGGTTATCAGTTTGATCAGTTTTATCTGTGTATTTTGTGTGCCTGGCACCACCACTGTAGCTGCTGGACATTTTATGTCACACTGCACCATGAGAAGTGTAAATGCTGCTGGTAAGTGACTCTTACCTGTTGCCTCCATGCTAATGTGGGAAGTTTGCAAAGCACTGAAACTTGTCTGGAATCCTGAGTTTCATTAACCCTTTGTGAAACAAGGTAAGCTTCTTTCACATGAGCACAGACAAAAGACATGGTTTCTAATGTTGCTCCTCTGCAAACTAATTGATGTATCTGGCACCAGCCAACTGACATCAAAGCATTTGTACAGATGTGAGGCTCTGTCTAGACTAGATAATTGCTTCCCCTTTCGGCTTGATTTCCCCAGTTGCCAAGTTGGGTAACATTTAACCTTGACTTCTGGAGGCACAGCCACTGCCCAAGCCCTCCTAACGAGGAGCCATCCAGCAAGCTGACATGACAAGACCACGTTAATCTGAGCCTGTGAGGCTGCTCACACTGCGGTCAACTCTGATGCAGCTGCATTAATCCTCTTTCTGTCCATACATCTTAATTCACCCTCAGAGCATGGCTAAGTTCTTCTGTTAATTGTTTTCTCCCTGCCTCCCCCTGTGAAGTGGAGTTCATTCTGTGAACAGCACCGATGCAGCAGGTTAATAACTATTGATGTCGCCACGTTAATAACGGCCCTGCTGCCCATGGATCTGAGCCTCCCCCTCACGAGGTGCTGGACACGACCTACTTAATCATTACATCTCCCTGTCCATGGATCTCAGCTCACCCTGTGAAGTGTTAATCATTCTGACTGGCTAATCACGACCATTTCTCACTGTCCAAGGCTGTGAGTTCAGCCTACGAACAGCTCCGGTGTCCTTGTTACTCCTTGCAATCTCTGACTGCTCCCAGGCTGCAAAGGACTGGGATGTCTCTGCTGATCTCTTCAATTCCTCTCTGCCTGGAGGCTGAGGAGCTCCCTGTGCTGTCCGAGCGATGCCCAAGGCACTTTATTCTCCTTCCAGCCCCAGTTCTGAGCCACTGCAAATCCTCTTCAGCAGCAAAGTTTCCCTCTGGCAGGTGCCTTGGTGCCACCAGCTGTGTGCTACCTCTCGAGGAGCGTGCTCCTGCACGCTGTGGGCTGGATGCTGAGCCCCTGAAAGGTGAGCTGGGAGCACAGGAATGAGCACTAACTCAATGAGACATTTCAGCTCCTTCTGCTGAGCTGCACATTGTGCTGGGCAGGTCTGTAGGACTGTAAAACTAAATAGGTGTTGATGTGGTGCCACACGCTGTTCCCTTATGCCGGCTCCAGCATGGGGCCCGGTGCTCTTAATGAACACTTACAGCTGTTAATGCCTCTGCCTTCACCAGCCAGGATCATTCTGGGAGCTGAATGGACATGGAGAGGGAAGATCAATCTCAACTTTAGGGCATTGTAAAGTCCCACCACTTTCCCACCTGTGCGTGCAGGATGTGGTCATGATTGGAGCCTGGAAAGGGCATCAGGGAGCTGTTGAAACCACACAAATTGCAGAAGACATTTTGTGAACTCAAGCCCATGTCTTTAATGCAGGCATATAATTGCAGTGAGGGCTCTGGAACTGCATGTAGTATTTGAATAAGGAACTTGGCTCGTTGTCAGCAGGTTCCCCCCACGTGCTCTGTACAGCTCCTCCCGAGGCTCCTTGAAGTGCAGGTTCTCTCTGGAAACCCAGCTACCTTCAGCTGCAAGCAGAATTCAGCAGCAGCTTTAAAGGAATCTGCTGAAAGCAGCTTTGTGAGCCAAAGAGGCAGAAGTAACAGCATGAAGCAAAATCTAAAAGGAGCCACCCCCTTCTTCAGACAGCCACAGAGCCAGTGTCAGCAGGCATCTTTGGGAGGCAGAGATTTTCCTTCCTGCTGAATCCCAAGTGCTGCCCTTTTCCCAGACACTTGGGCAGCTCACTGCAGTTTTATTAGGTGGCACAGTAAACTTGTTGTCAAGTTCTTGTTTAATTTTGCAATTTATTTCCCCTCCTCTCATCCTCAGATTGGTTGGGGGAGTTTAGTTTAATAAACAGGCAGTTAGTTTGATTAAATGTGGCATATGTTTTGCTGTGGCAGAGGCAGACTCAGGGGCATTTCATGCATGTGCTTTGAGAATAAAAAAGTGTCACTCTTGGGTACAGTGGTGAATAAGTTTTTTCCCAATAAAATACTGGGAGTTTTTTCATGCAGATGATTTTATGTTCTGTGAAAATGCAAGGGAAAGGGAAGACTGGTGTTTTGGAAAACAAGAAAGGAAAAGGTGGAGGGAGGGCAATTTGTACCTAGTGTAACTGATTAAAATAAAGCTAACTATGAAAAGGTGAAACTAAATGCAGCAGAATTGTTGAATTAAAGGGACAGCAGCTAACAAAGACTGATCTTGAAGAGGTTTATGAAGATATTTCCCACTGGTGTAATCAGAGGAGTATGGAAAACCAGTGCTGCTGCTTTTGTACCGTACCAGGAATGAAGGGAGCAGATACATCCTTTTATTTGCTCATGTTAGGCTGTCTGGTTGAGGCTGTTAGAGCAGGTGAGAGGAGCTGAAGCTTCCATGGCCCTTCCTGGGTAATGAGAAGTGACAGCTCCCCAGCACCTGAGCTGCTGCTCTGCAAAGGGAGCCAGGTAAATAGATAAGATTTTCATTATTGTTTGTAAACATCTCATTTGCAAACACAAAGTGGTTTTTTAGGACTTTACTTCTGGGATGCCCTGAGCACACAGCTCCCAGTCTCTTCCTTCTCTGATTAGCTCTGGAGTGAAGCAGCCCAGCCCTCAGTCCCCCAGACAGCTCCATCCCTTCACACAGATTTAAAACATCTCCATCACTGGAGCAGATATACTGTGCATGGGCAAGGAAGTCACATTTTTTAAAGGAGCTCAGGAACAGAAATCTCATTCCTAAAGATAATTTCAGCCTTGTCTGCCCTGCCATAAAGCCCAAGACTAGGGGCAGGCTGCTGTTTATACTCACCTTAAATCTTAAAGTGTAAGCTTTTAAATGCTCTGGGTTTTTTTAACCAGGCCAAGAAGCTTTCTCCAAGCCAAGATCAGAGCACACTGACTGTATTTACCACATGTAATTCACTTTAAGGAGAGTGACAAAAACACTTATCTCAAGAAACATGAAAGCTAGAAAGAAGAAAAGGCAGCAGGGACATAAAGTGTGAACTATCAGAGCTTTTCTCATAAGCCTAGCTGTATGAGAAATGGAAATATTGAAGTTTCTAGTTTGGGTGTGTTATTCTGGATGGCCTCTTGGAGAACTACAGTAATCAGACTGGTGTAGCATCAGGAGAAGGTATGAAGTGATCCTATTAGTGCCATGAGGGTTTGTTCTGTGGAATCACCAATATTCATCCACTGGTGTATATGCTGCAGATTTTCTTGTGCTGCTGTATTTGTATCCCACACCTGGCAGGTAACTCTGGTTTTCTAGTCAAAATTACAGCAGGATCTCTTAGTGCTGTAGAAGTGATAATTCAGGTGTGATAACTTCTCAGCCCTCTCTGGGATTATTTTGTGAAATCTGTTAAGCCACGTTCATGGACTCCTCAAGATAAAAGCTTCTTGGGTTCTATTTCAAAGGAAATGTTTATTTGTTATCAAGAGTTAAGGCTCACCAACTGCTGGCATTTTGAACTTGCAAAGAGCTCTGACTAGCAAACATTTGTGTGCTGACCATCTAATGCTCATGGTTTAAGGGGGAAAGCCAAGTGTGGTACTTAATCCAGTCCCCACAATTTCCTCCATCTGAAACCCTGAAGTAGCTCAAAATCAAGGGATAAAATAAAACAGAGGATCTTCTGGCTTAAGAGACTGGAAGGATTTTCTCCAGCTTCCTGATACTGCTTCAGGATTTGATTTCACAATACCCTGCACCTACCCCTTCTTAATACAGAGACTTCCCAAGTTATTAAATTCTGTATTTCCCCTTGTCCCTGAGAGCTCTGCAGGCACTCCATGGCTGGGCACAGCACCAGGTCCTGCCTTCCAAAGGGTCTCACTGCCCAGTGCATCCCCATCCATCCCAGATGCACACCCAGTGCAGGCTCCCTGCTCTCAAATTTCAGCTTCCCCAACTCCCCAAATCCTCTTTCTAAGAAGAACATGATAAAATAATGAGGAAAATGTCATTTATACAGGTCTTCCCTTGCTCATTTTCTAGTCTCAGACTTCTTTGGGGAAAAAAAAAACTGCAAAAGAAAAGAAAGGGAAAGTCAATATGAGCAGGGCTCTCTGCAATGAATATATTTAGGACTTTGGTGCAAATGAAAATGAGGAGCCTCTTGGGAAAAATACGGACTTTATTTTGATTTTATATTAAAACTCTCATAGTCTGAGTTTACTTGGATTTGCACAGACCTCTGCTAAATTACTTTAAAAGAAAATATCATTTCCAAGCCAAATTATCTGTTGGGATGAATAATTTTCCTGATTTTGAATGGATTTTTTCCAGGAGAAAATCTGGCCCATGTTGCTGAACCAAATCACAACTTGGACTGTGGGCCTGGAAGCAGGACACATTTGGATATTTTAACCTCCAGTGAATAGCAAATAGAGGATGCTGATGTCATGCAGTGCAAAATAAAATGAAACAATATGTGTAATGAGCTGATTTAAAATGCAGCTTTGAAAAAAAAAAATCACTTTCCATTTTCTCACAATCCATCAGGATGTCAATAGGTCTTTTATGGCTTCAGTACATTGTTATTAATAGTGCAGAAAAATGCAAATCATAGGCTTGTGGGGGCTCCATAAGTTTCCTGTGGATGTTCCAGGAAAAGTAAAATGCAGGTTAGATGTGCAGTGGCACAAGGGAAGGGTGGGAAGCACCCTGGTGAGCCCTGGGCAACCTGGAGATGCTCAGGTTTTGTCAGAAATAGTTGCACCCATGAATTTAGTTAATCCAGTGGAGTTCCAGGTGGGTTTCCCTGTTCATTACTATGAGTAGCTTTGAATGAATTTGGTGCAATTCAGCTCCAAAGAGAATAAGATGAATTCCACTAGAGCCATTCCTAACCAGAACTTCAACTGGCAATAACTCTGGTTAATGTGTTCAAGGGATGGATTTCAAAACTTAATTTGGATTTGCTCTCTTGAGAGCTCCTCTGTGTGGAATGCCTGCCACTATGTCCACACAACCTTAAAAAAGTTATAATTGCCAGTGGTGTCCTGTCCCTACATTTCTTGCAGCTCAGCAGTAAATATTGTGCCTCTCCATCCTCCACCCAGTGAGATTGGTGTGTTTTACTTCTTATTTTGAGTGCCATTCAAAGTTTATTACAAAAGCATTATAAAATAGATCCTTATTTTGTTCCTGATGTCAGATCTTATCTTCTTTTGAGTTATAGCAGCTACCCAGGCAATGGTTATAGTGCATTTTGACCTGAGGTCTCTGGTGATTACTAACCTATTTATATGGAGTACCATGGACTGCAGGAGTATTTTATAGCCTTTAAGAAGATGTTTCTCTGAATGTTTCCATTTAAGACCCATTAATAGAGATTAAAGAAACTTTCTGGTCTCCTTCAGATTCTGGTTGTTTTTGTCAGTCAATGCAGTATAAAAACACAGCTGCATTTTTCAATATTAATGATCAGCTGTAAAAAACTGACACAACATTTTTAGAGCACTATAACTAATCTTTTTATCATCAAGTTACAATGGTTTGCATCAAATATGTATCATCTGTAGTTAACTTTAAAACTTCTACAACTTGATGGTGGACTAATTAAGTTTATAAATATATGGGTTTGTTTGAAATACTGAGGACTTTACATGGAAGATGTAAAACTGCCTGCCAAACTTTTCCTGCTGGATCAGCTCTGACAGTGTATCTCAGCTCACAGGTGGAAGCAGAGCCTGGGAGCTGAATTATGGCTTTGCCTGTGGTGTTAGCTCATGGTACAAACCTGTCTGCTGGGGTGGCAAATTGAGCTTATCAGTCACTTGACCCATTAATAGAGCTTAAAATTCTCCTGTGCTGGACTTGAGGGGATGCAGTGTTGCCTTGAACTCATGGGAATGTAGCTTCCAGAGGTCTTGCACAGTTACAGTCCTCTGGGAATTTTCATTATTGAGGAAATGAGGGAAAGGGGTGAGGACCAGAGGGAAGGATGAGAGAAACTCTCTGGACTCATAGGTAATAGACTACAGGAAAGCAAAATTGGCTGAATCACAGTGCCTTGGCTAAATTGCATAATGGAAGTGCAAGAGAGATAATTAAAGCCTGTTTTAAACTGCTTCACCATGCTTATTCTCAGTGACTTGCCAGAAAAAGGAACTGGTACAGGCTCATCAGCAACTGCTTTTCTTGTTTTACCAGGGCCAGCTCTACTCTCTGATGCTTTGGCAGTGATACCTACTCTGCCTTCCCACAGCATCCCCTCCTAGAGGTCTGGCAGGGTCTGCAGAGTGACCCCTTGGCCTCTCTGAGGTTATTTTTGAAGGGAGGCACAGGAAAGGTGAAGGGACCTCCTCTGCATCCCCAGCACTGTTGGCTGGGGAGCCTGGCTGGTCACGCCCTCTGTGCAGGCTCAAAATTCATTCTGCAGAGCTTGTGGGGAGTGGGATGATTGAAATATTTGCCAGGAGCTGCTGGAATTGTCCCAGCAGTGCCCCTGAAATCTCTTTTGTGCATGAAATGGAACCACTTAAAAGAGTTGCAAAGGTTTGACCCTGTGCTGGATGTATCAGTGCTGGCCTTGGGAGCAATCCCGAATATCCCAAATATTCCTGAGGTATTTTTTTATCTTTCTAGGAGACTGGTACCACTGATGCAAAGGTATGATGATGCACTGGCTGCAGCCTTTTAGCAGACATATAAGTTAAAAATGTGGCTTTCAGAGAAGTCACAAATTGGAGCTTAATTACAATGTGTTGAAAAAGCTCAAGAGATTGTGATTTCTGAGCCTTCAAACCAAAGGGGGGAACTCACTGAAGCAATTCCAGCTGATTACAGATATTCTGAACTTGCCTGGTCTAAGTGAGTTTAATTTTTTCACCTGTCATTTATCTGCTTTTGAGAAGCATAATTGCAACATTTGTTCAGAGCTATAAGCCTCTGGAATGGCAAAGGGATTTTGTGTTTTTTCTCTATGCAAACATTAAAAAACAAAAGGGGAAAGGAAAGACTATTTTTGAGACAGACTGCCACACACACATGCCTGTGCACAGACACATGGCCTCTTTTAGTTTTTATTTCTTTCCTTTAATATCTTAAAAATACATATATCTCTGGGGGAAGCTTAATGAGAAACAACCAGCTGAAGCAAGGATTTTAGGAGGAAAAAGAAGTCAGGGGACTTGTGCTATAGAGACAGCAGTCCAAACAGTGAAAAGAGAACACAGCTGTGCACATCACAAATCCACAGCTGGGCAAGTGGAAAGGGAATATTCCCACACCTTCCCTTATAAATCTTCCCTCATCTTTCAGATCCCTTGGTTTTCTGTTGTGCAGAATAATTTTATATAGCAGGAGAGAGAGTTATTTGCATTTTGCTCCTCCTGCTGTTTGTGGTATCTAGGTCAGTTATACCTACCAAAGCCCCAAAAAAAGCACTGAGGATTTCTTCAGTGTCCTTCTTAGCAGGGTGTTTTTCTTATCCTTCAAAGTCAAGGATTTTCCAGGCTAAAGAACAAGGGAGTCCTCAGCTGCAGGTGAATAAACCAATACACACAGACTCTGTGTCCAAAAGACTCCTGAGGCAAGGTCTGAGGAGAAGGTGAGAGCAGATTTGTTTTGAAAGAACCTCTCAGGACCTTGGCTGAGCATCCAAACAAGCCAGGCTTGGGCACTCACTGTAACTGTGCTGGGAGTGGGGGTAAAGAGTAAAGCACTGAACCTTCTGCAGCTCCAGGAATTATGGATTTCCTCCCCTTCTTAACCAAAGTTAAAGACAGAGCAGCACAGATGCTGTTTACACAGCTTCTCAAGGTTTGAATCTGAGCAGCACAATGGGAAAGCAGGTTTGGTAGAAGGATTGCTCAATACAAGTACAAATGGATAGATCAAAATTTTTTTTGCAAAATTTTCCACAGAACTGTGCAAACTGGATATTATAGCATCAACAAATGTTCAAATGTTGAATATTCAAATTCCTATTTAAACTGAAGCTGGGCTTGGAAGCTTTTGGTGTTCGTGTGTTCCTGGGTTTTGGTTCAGAATAACTGATCATAAAATCTGTGTAGTGCAGGTCTACATCTGCAGAAGAACAGGTGCCACAAGTCATAGACTGGAAATTGTGCTCCAGAGTTGAACCTTAGTAATGGAAACTAGAGAGTTTTGCATGTTCTGGCTAAAAAAAGAGGTTTTTGTGTGACGTAAAACACTGAAGTGCCCTTTGCTTGAATAATACACATTACCTAACAGTATTTAAAAGAGCATTTCCAGCTGCCAATTTTGGTCTGCAGTATTCCAGTTCTTCAGTGCTGTAGTGCATCATTATAAAATGCAGCAGAAGAGAGGGAGAACACCAGGATTCTCCCTGGGTGAAGGAAAGATAGTTAGAAGACAGAGGATGGCATTGTGGCCACTTCCAGGTTGGAATTTCTGTCTCTTTTGCTGTAGTCAAGTGGAAAATTACCCTTTAGCTCTAATAACTGTAGAAATGCCATACTTTGGGAGCACCTATCTCCAAATGAAAGGTGATGGTTTTGGAATGATTCTATACATTATTGTTGTTCTAGGAAGGAAAGAAGTTGGGCCTTATGTCATTATAATAAGAGTTTATCTATCAGTGTAGTAAGATCATATCTAGCAGGGTAGTAAGAGGAAATCTTTTTCATACCAAATCTGAGCAAGTTAATGTCCATTTTTTATTGCAAAGTGGGGCTGAATACAATCCCTGGTATAATGCTAGTGAAGTTAAGCCCAAGATAAATTATGTTACTGATTAATTAGTTTGAGAAATCTGTGGATAATGTGGGAGAATAAAGAATGGGCACGTGGAATTCACCATATGATAAAAGCTCCCCTGCTTGTCTTCCTTCCCCTATCCATGCCTCACATTGAACAAGACAGTTTGCTTCCCCAGAGGTGGCTGAAAGTTCTGTTTTCCACCAAAAAAAGAGAGAAAAGTCTTGCAGTCTATTTCAAAGATTTTTTTTTAAATATTAATGAGAAAAATAATAAGAATGAAAATGTTTTAATTTTCTGAGAGCTCCCCAGAAAAAAAAAAAAAGCAAAAGCTGATAACTATTCTCAAGTTTATAGTTAATTCTTTTTAATGCTTAACTTGAAAACAATCTCTAAAAAGACAGATTAGGTCTAGGCTTTGTAGTCATAAACACCCTGAAGACATTAGATACCAATTTATAACAATGAATCATTTCTGTTTCTGAAAAAAGACTATTTTGAGAAAATATTTTTAGCCATTCAAATCAGTGTTTTTCAGCAAGCACTGTAAGAAAACATTTAAAAATGACCAGCAAGTAGAAATCAGAGTGATCTGAACTCACTTTTGCCCAGAATCTGTAAGCTTCCATTACTGCGTGGTGGGCTAACACAGGGGGAAACATAATTAGTGCAGCACAAAATAGCAGAGTATTGACACCCTGTCATTGGAGCAACTGGATCTGTTCTGGAGGCTCAGGGAATAAATGGCTGTGTTAAAATATGTTTTCTTATAAAACATATAAATTTTCTCCCTCAGCATTTTTTTTAATAACTTCCCATAACCAGAACTGAGGTGCAGCCTCTTTTTCCCAGGCTGCCTGTACAACAACTTACACGAGGCCATTTTAGAGGGGATGCAGATCTCAGAGTTGGTGTCCTTGGGTGACAAGGGACAAGTGGCAGAACAGACTTGAAACATGCCTTACAGCAGCCTAATTATCTCATGTCTGGATGCCTATCTACAGTAATCTAGACAAGTCTGTAATTTGCTTTTCAGTACAGCAGAATGAGTCTAATTAAATATTGTCCACTGCATAGCGTGGCCAAAAAGCCAAACAGGGCCACAGTCTAGGAGAATTACTGGCTGCAGCCAGGTTGCTGTCTTAGCCTAAACTGCTGTGAATGTGCAGTGATTTTGGGGGCAGATATTATTTTGTGAAGCTTAGGAAATTGCTTGTGTTCTCTCACTGTGGTCTCAGAGGTCAGTCAGGGAATGAGGAGAGCTGGAGATGTTTCCTCAGTCAAAAATATACAGGTCAAAATCCTGCTCTTTATTTATACCAGGACTCAGACTTGAGAATTTGCATTTTCTCATCTTTGCAAGCCACTCTTAAGTCCCTTTAGTTTTCTTGAGCTAAAGCTTGTGACAGTCCAGGAACCTCCCAGCAGCAGCAAAATGTTGCCTGGCTTTTTCATTCCAGCGGTGTAAGTAGTTAATGTCACAGGATTTTCTGCTCTATCATAAGCTCAGTGATAAGGCACTTCAATTTATTGTCCCCTTGTGTAAGGGATCAAGTGACTAACTGAGCTATGGGAGGGCATCAGTGATGCCTGTTGGTTTATGGATGTGCCCTATTTCCAGGAGTCACGACTGCTCTGGCCATTTCTCGTGTGCCTCACTGGCCACAGCCATCCTGGATATTGTACCTCACTGAGGGCTGCCCAGATCCTTCTCTTTTTACCCACCAGCCTCCAGCCTAGCTCTCTTTTTCCTTTGCATGTTGTCTTCCCCTCTTGCTCTCTTTCCAGCATTTTCCTGGCCCCAGCACATCAGTCTTGTTCCCATATGATTCCCACTAATTACAGAGCTACTTGCTGCTTGGTGCTATCATCTCTTTTCTAGCTAGTTCTTTAAAAAGACCATTAGCTAGAAATACATCATCCTTCAGCTCTGGGCCTCAAGTCCACTCACTAAGCATTTTATACAGTCTTAAAAAATGAGGAGAGAAAAGGAAAACAGCAGAGGAATACAAAAAGGATCCTCTGGGAGTAAGGTTGTCAGAAAGTCATGGCTACTTCATAATTCTGGGCATTAGTAATTTTTCTTGCCATGGGTGGTCCCAATACGGACTGAATTTTGAATATTTTTTTTTCTTGCTGTTCAGCAAAGATATAACATTGTGGAGTGCTGGAGGAGAGGTGAGACCTGCAGGTGCTTGCCCTCTGTGCCATGAGAGATGAATCTTTCTTTCAAGCCTGAGATCCTGCTTGTTCTGAGATTATTTTGGTGCCTTGTGGGAAACCCTGACTGTGCTGGGAGCAGGGTGGTGCAGCTGGGCCTGGAGCAGGGGTAAAGGAGAAGTTTGTCCCTTTGTGTGGCTGCTGTGGACTGATAAGGTAGAAATCTAAAAGGTAGAAAAAGGCAAATGATGTGAGCCTGATTAATTGCTCAGGTAATTCAGAGGAATGAACTGAGAGCAGCTCTGCAGCTGCTGGTGGTGTTTGGATGATGGAGTGGTCACCTCCAGAGTGTGGAAGGAGATGATTCTGTTGGTTTTCTTAAAACCTACCAAGCTGAGTGGTTACAGTGAAATATGGAGGTGTGGTTCCTTCCTGCTTGCTGCTGCCTGAGCAGGTGGTGGGGAAACTGCCCCATTTCACACCTCTCACTCCAATGTGTGACACAGCATCACGTGCAAACTCTTGTCCTGGGAAGTTCTGTAAAAGCCAGAGGCTGAGGAGTCCTGCAGCTGTGCCAGGCCTCCTGTGTTGTGCCTCTGATGGCTGTGGAGCCCAGGCTGAGCAGAATTACTGACCCAGATGTCTGTGGCCCTTGTTTTTATGTGCCCAGATGGTCCCAAAGGGCTGAATTTCCCTGTGTCGCTCCTGAGCTCAAATTACACCCACCAGCCCTGCCATGCATTAACTGAGGCTCATTAGACTGAAATGGGAAATACACATATTTCAAAAATATTTTATTTGGAATACTAATCTTAATTTAGAATTCATGTTAAGCCGTTGAATCCTTGGCAACTAAAATGAAAACACACTGAATCATAATGAAATACAGTGCTACTGTATTCCATTATACACCACACCAGCATGACAGCAGCCTTTTTTTCTTACTGAAAATAGGATTGTTTACATTTTATTTTTATTTATTTTAGGGGAACAAGTAAGAAAGCATTTTATAATGAAATCCAGCTGTTAGCTCATATCTTGCTGCATGCTGTAGCAGCTATGAGAAGGGACAGGGGAACTAATGACAGCACAAAACTCTAGCAAGTATTTTACTGCTTGGTATTTGCATTCTGGACAGTCTGGAGAGCCAAATAACAGAAAGCAGTGATGCAAGTACCTGGCTGGGGGCTGCAATATACAGCTCACTGGCCAGAGAAGTGATCCAGTGTGCTCTTTATCATCACAGCACTGGAGGTAAAGAACACTGTGCTGATATAGGGAATAACACATGGCTGATGCTGCTTTATGGCAAAGAGTTCCTGCACAGCCATAATTCCCTGCAGGAATTAACACACCACAGGCTTCACCCTCCACCCTCTTGTAGAAACAAGCAGCTGCAAATAGGGATTATTGAGGACATGAATCAGTGTAAAGCCTTTCTTATCCCTTCCCTTGACAGATGTAAGATTGGGGTTGAAGACTGAGGCTGGGCTGCTTTGGGAACTACAGTTCAGAGATACTGATGGAGCAGAGCAGAAATATATAGCACCCTGAGTGGGCTGAATCATCCCAGTTGGTTCACTCCCCTTTATGTTGAAGCACTTTATTTTTAACAAACAGCCTAAGATACAGAGATTTAAGGCCCAGTAATAACATGGTTTGAATGAATCAGTCTAGTAACACCAGACACTGCCTTGGAAATGCACCATACTTGCCTCGATAATTACTAATTTTAAGAAAGTAGATTATACCAAATGCCCTATATTTTAAATTTCTGTTTTCATGAAGAGTGTTTCTTTTGTGGGACACAGCAGAGAAAATAGCAGTCTTTAAGAATCAGGGGGAAATGTAAAGAGCAGAAGGATAGAAAAAACTTAAATATAGGGGTGTTTTATTTGTATTGTAGTTCAAACCAGCTCCAAGTTGCCTGTAGGTTATGGATTCCTTCCCTCAAAGATGTTACCAAAAATTACCCAGCCCAGGGGAAATGTTAAGGGCAGTCAGGACAGGATGCAATATATATTCTCTGTTCTTCTGCCCAAGATGTCAGTCATAAGTTAATTTTCCTCTGGACTTCAGATTTCAGTTAGTTCTGCTTGCTGTGTCCTTCATCCTGCTGGATAAGCACCTGAAATACCCCCCTGCACTGTCTCTGTCCTCTGCTTCATTAAAGAAGTGAAAAAGCAGGAGATGCTACGTAGAGGAAATAGGAATTACAAGGGTGGAAGGGACCTTGGGAGATCATCTAATCCATCTCTCTGCCTCAAAGGAGGTGAACATGTAATTAACTGCTTCTAAGGTCTGTCTGCCTGATCTGCTCTTCAAAACTTACTGCACAGGGATTTCCATCACCTCAGAGTTTAGCCCAGCATTTCATTAGTTTCACACTGGAGAATTTTCCTGAGTCTCTTACTAAAATCTCCTTTCCTTTTATGTAAGCCCCTTGAGACTTATTTTCATGCTTTTCTCATACTTTGTGAGAACTTTTGTTATTCTTGTGGTTCTCCATTGGACTTTTTCTCACTGGCCTCTAAACTTTCACCAAATGCTCAGGTTAATCTGTCAGTGCTGCCCCCAACACTGAGAAGAAGATAATTATTTCATAGTTCATTTCCAGATAATGGCTGAATCTATAGCTTAAAGATATTCAGTGTTTCTGCAGTTGGGTCACTTAGCTTTCCATTTCAGATAATTCCACTAAATATTAATCTAGAAAATTTTCAATTTTCCCTTTTAGAGAAACATTGCTTATAGATTTTTCTTTAAATTTGCTTTTAACTTGAAGAAAATAGACTCATGTGAATTCACTTATAGCAAAATAATTTCTTATAAGTAGAGTCCCTATCTGAATTTATTGCTCCCCTAAAGCCAAATATTAAGCATCTTCTTTACCCAGAATCCATGCAGTAAAGAAATGTGTTGATAACCATAATCAAGTATCTGAGGCTCACTGTAAGAAGCAGCATTTGTTTTCCTATTTCCATCCAGAACATTAAAGCCTGCCTACTACAATTCCTGTAGCCATAACTGCAGTGTCATTCACATCTCTAATAACATCATACAGATTTCTGTTCATCTCATATCAGATATAGCAGCGACTCATCTTGTTTTTCATCTCTGTCTTCAAAGAAGGCATCATTGTTCTGAAGATGCAATGATCAGCTTATCTGAAGTGTCCTGAAGAGATATTGGCTCTTTTAACAGCATTTTTATCAGCTCTTTAATTACTTGGAATTTTGTCATGCAGCCCGTGAAGCCGTGTACACATCATGGAGAAAATTCTGGGTTTCCCCCAAGCTGCTAAAACAAATGGGGATTTACACAGAAAGCTGCTTCAGATGACCTGCTGCTGCATTCCCAGGTACAACCCCAGGGAGAGATGTCCTAAAATACTCTGTTGATCTCTGGAGCCAGGGAAACACCCAGCTGCAGATCCATTTTTCCTTGTTTAGCTCCTCTGAAATGCCTCTCAGCTCTCTGCAGTATGCTAGCAGAGAATCCCAGACTTTTTCATGCTCAGAACATCTTGTTCTGCCTTTATCTGATTGTGCTTTAACATCTTTACTTGCCTTCCTTACCTTTAACCTTAGCACTTTCCCTGGGCTCCGTTCCCCCAACCCACTGCTCATATATTTCCTGATGAAAACTTGGGGACTGAGGGATTGAAGTTTCTGCATTTTAAAGCAAATAATGCTGGCCAGAGACTGTCCCTTGCTGGCATAGAAGCACCAATGTATCAGCCTTATCTAACTAGTGACAGCCCAAAATTAATGTAGCTAGAGAGCCATTTTGTTGTTTATTGGAGACAAAACTCCATCTGAAGTCCAAGAATGGTTTTGCCTAAATAAATGGTGTATGGTAGCTGCAGATAAAAATAATCATCTGTCTAGTTAAAGTGAAAGATGTAAGCAGGGATTTTTTGGGGTTTTGAGCTCTCTTTTACTAGAATAGTAAAGTTTAACTCATGTTAAACAACCAGGTTTGTTTAAAGTGATGAGTTTTCCTGCATGGCAACAACTGCATGTTCTTTGTTACCCTTGTCTGGTACTTCTGTGCAGAAGCCCAGAAGTGAATGCAGCAGAGAGGTCAGCAAAACCCTGGCCACAGAGTGGGATCCACAGCTCCCAACCAGCACAGCTGAGACCTGCAGAGGTTGCTGTGGGTCCCTGTTATCACCAACAGAAGGAATAATTTGGCAAACAAGGGGACAAGGTTGAGCTGCAATGCAAAGCACCTGAATGCTTTCAGTTCTCATGCAGGATTGTTGCATTTGGCTGTGGTGGACCCCAGAATTTGCTTAGGTGTTCCTTGAGCACTCCCCATGGGGCACAGATGAGGAACAGGATCATTACCCTGGCAAGGAGCTGGACCAGCACAGCTCACTCACAGGGATCCCCAGCCAGTTTGGCTGCCCAGCTTTGTATAGAGCATGGAAAAATACCAGCTACAGTTGGTCCCCTCTCCTACATGGGTTTTAAGGATGAGGTGTTGGTGTCTTTTCATCACTGGGGTTAGGCAGTGTGTTTTCAAAGAGTCTGGCTAATTTTTGGGTCTGGCTGGGCCTTCTCCCAGCCTCCATACTGCCTTATCTTACAACTCAGAGGTGCTGCAGCACTGGAGCAACCTGTCTGCTTCTTTCTAAAGCCTCTTGCAGTAACAGCTCTAGAAGACCCCTAGAAAAGGATTGACTTCCCTTAAAGGACAGCTCTTTTTTTTTTTTTTTGGAGAACAGTGGAGTTATAGAGCTCTTATTTCCTCAGGAGCCTTCCTTGAAAAATGAATAATAAATTCAAAGGAAGGTATGTCCTAGTTCAAGGGCAGAAGATTGAGGTTTATATGGGGACTACTGGAGTGTGTGCATTCTGGCTCTGTGTACAGACAGCCCAGTAAACTCACTGCCTAAATCTGTAGCTGAGGCATGAAGGAGACAGAGACATCATTTTCCCCCTCTTCATTTCCCCCCAGAATCTTAGTAAGCTGAGGAGGCAAAGGTAGGGGGTATCCAGGCAAGGGAAGGTAATCTGTTATCAAAGCAGGACATAGAATCCAGCAAAATGCACACCCAGCCCCTTGCTGTGAACACTGCCACAGGTACCTGGCCAAAGATCCTGATACAGTTTATTCCAAAAATTTCATAAGAGCACAAGGAGGTCCTGAAGTCCTTGCCTCCAATATCAGCTGTAGCAGTAATGTGGAAAGAAAGAAAGAAAGAAAGAAAGAAAGAAAGAAAGAAAGAAAGAAAGAAAGAAAGAAAGAAAGAAAGAAAGAAAGAAAGAAAGAATAAGAAAGAAAGAAAGAGAAAGAAAGAAAGAAAAAGAAAGAAAGAAAGAAAGATAGATCAGTTATAAATCTGTCCCTCATACTGTGAATACAGTCTCAGATACCTCAAGCACAATTTTGGCTGAGTTCTCTGAGAACTGATACGTTCAAGAGGAGGCACCAGCATAACTTTAAAGACCTGGTGGTTGGAGTTCAGAGCCCAGCCACACACACATCCTGTGAGCAGGAGACAGGTACATGTGACACCTTAAAAGAACAAGATGCTGAACAGCCCTAGTTTAATATAGAGAAACTGTCTTTCCAAGAGTCCCATCCTCCTCACTGCATGTACAAGATGATAAAGTTTTATCTTGACATTCCAACTGCTCTTTGCTTTTCCCCTGGTTTTCTAGAGGTTTTCAAGCCCCTTTTATTCCACAGCACAATTGGACCAGAGTGACATGAAAAGGGACAGGAAAATCCCTGATGAGAATGAGAATGGTTGGCCTGTCAGGTGTGATTAACACCAACATGGTTAAACACCTTACCAACAAAGACCTGCTGGATGTGCAGGACATTTTAAAAAGCCATTCTCTTTCCAGTCATGTCCTCTTGGTAAATTATAATTTCAGTAAATTAAGCCGAATGCTGATGAAAAACGTAATGTGGTGGAATCTGGCCATTTTGACAGCCCAGCAAAGTCTATAATGACCCTCAAAAAACTCTTGATATGATGATGCAGCTGAGCAACACAGCCACATCCATCCTCCAGCAGGCTGCCCACCAGAAGCCGATGACCGCAATTAAAATTAAATGGTTCTCAAACAATCATAACAAAAGGCAGATTTACTCAGCATTATCTTTGCCTCATGGAAAGGCCCCAACGAGAAAGTTCAGCAATCATAATGGAATTACAGGCTGCTTTCTGGCCCTGTGTTAGCAGAGCTTGTGACAAGATGAGCCGTGAGCAGGGCAGCCTACGCCGGGTGCCGTCAGCGGCGCCACATCACTGAGAGCAGAGTCAGAGCTCCCGAGCTGTCATGTACAAATCTTGTTATAATGAGAAGAGCATTAGTAATAGAGGCTGAAATTTTCAAGCTGCCTAAGGGATTTAGATGCTCAGTTCCCATTAAATTTAATGGGATGCGGGCCTCAAAATCCCACCCACAATAAATTTTTACCAACCATTCCTTGTGCAAAGGAAGCAGCGGGGAGAGAAAAATAGGGAAGGATGGAGACAATCAGATATGAGAGTGTTTCTTACTGGGACTGGAGGCCAGCTGGGTGCTGTAAAATAGCACCTAAAAGGGGACTAAAATGAAATATAGTATAGGGATCTCATCTAATACTCAGGTAATTTGAGTCTGGACTCCACTCCAACCTGTCCTGTAAGGTGGATGGTAACATAATGCCCTCTGTGCTTTGAGACTTCTATTTCTGGACTACAGACCTACTTGCAGTCATTAAAGCACATTTGAAAATGAAAATTAGATAGAGAGACATAGATGGGATAACAATGGTCTTCTGAGATATGTAGGGAGAGGATGAAAGGAGGCTGTGTTACACCAGTTCACTTCTCTAATTAGGTCTGGTTGCATTTACTTCTTCAACCAGATCTATCTGTATTTAAGTCAGGTGCTTTTTTAAGTGTCAAAAGCACTAAAGATCAACACATTTCTTTGTTAACTGTGGATCCCATTACTTTGCTTCCAGGAAGCCACCACTTCCTTGGCCCAGCTCCAGCCCACCTAAGTTCAGGCCCCAAACTGAGCAAAAGCCAGTCTAAGTTTTTTCCAAAGAGAGGAGAAAAATGATGCACTAATGGTTCAGATCTTGCCCCTAGGGAAGAGCGGGGTTCACCTCATTTAACTTCATCCGCTCATATGCTGGGCACCAGCTCATAGATCTCTGCCTAAACTTCCTCCACAGACTGTCAGGTACTTATGTATTTAAGACTGGTATTAAATACTTATGTATTTAAGATTGGTGCCCTGTAGGAACCTACAGTTCCATGGTCCTGGCTCGAATGAATGCTCACATTTAGCCAGGATGCCCAAATAGTCAGTGAAGAGTGAATCCCATTTGGCTTCAGACACACATGGTTTTGATCATTATTTTCATATTTGCTTGTAATGAGGGATTCCCTCATGCCCCTTCTGTAAATTACCTGCCAGAACCCCAAGTTAACAGGAGAAAACATATCTCAGGTGTGAATACTTCCAAACTTCAACCCGTGACTTGTATTTCAATTTTTTTCCTGGAGAAGAGTCTGTTATCAAGATGGTTAAGGGTGTTTTTTATTTGTTTTGTTTTAGTTGTGGGTTTTTTTTTTTTTTTGGGGTTGGCTCTTTCCACAGCTCTATTTTCCATCTGGAAATAAATAAGGATAAAACTCCCTTCACCCTGTGTTTGCCCTGCCTGTTCAGCATGAGTGATGTGGAGGTGGGTAGGAGTGATTCCAGGCAGCCTGCTGCAATGTGGCATCTGGAGACACAAACTTGGAGGGGTTCCCAGGAAGGGAGTATAACATTTGGCAAGGAAAGAAGGAGTTTAGATGAGAGAGGGCTGTGAGGTTTCCCCCTCTTCTGTCCCCGTCCTGTTGCTTATTTCTGCATATTTGTTTTATTCCTGAGCCATATTAGAAGTGTAAATTACACAGATGAGCTAATGAGATCATCTGTGCCTGTGCCATTTGGGGAAGTGGGAATCATGGAGATGCTTTCCCCTTTCTGTCCTTTCTAATAATTTACCTTTATTTTGAGGCTAAGGATGCTCAGATGCTGCACCCTCAGCTCTGCAAGCCTGGAACAGATCCTATGGCATTTCCTCTGTGACTTGATATGTATTTCTCCTTAGTGTTTACATGGCTTGCCAATCATCCCAAACATCTTTGTTGTTTTGTGCCATATGTATGGGGTGAAGTCGTGGTCCAGGGAAGTTTTGAGTTTATGGGAGTAAGATTTGGATTTCACCCATGTGGAGCGTTAGGTTAAATAAATATGAGTCACTGTAAGGAAAAATGGGGTTGACAGCAATCTCCTTGTTCTTTTTGTCCCTAAATTCTACTGAGAAATGACTGTAGGCAGTCTTGGGTAAATGTTCAGCTGGCATAAATGTAGGCACCTTCACTGCAGCATGGCTGATTTATTGGGATGTGACCCTATGTTTGCAATTAAGATTATGCCCATAGAACAGATGGGTCAGAGTGATGCATTTGCCTTTATGAGGCACTGAATCAGATTCTCTGCAATAGATCACTCATATCCCAAATTGATGCCATCTTGCTTTGAATGGAAGTGGTGAAAAGGGGGATTTCTTGCAGCAGTTGACAACTTCCAAACTTCAACACATGAAGTCGCCTCTCTTGTTAAATGTTGATTTGCATGGAAGAGAAGCAAGGCTGTAGCACATTCTTAGTTTCTGTGCTGAATTTACAATTCCATTTTTAAACCCTTGAAAGATGCTTAGTTAGTAAGAAGCCTTTTGGTGGGAGGATAAAGACAGTTCTTTATTCAGCAACAGTTTGTAGATTTTGGTTGTGAATCCCTCCACAGAGACACTGTACTTACATTTAGCCTCACTCTTGGTAGTTGCCTCAAACATAAATTCTCAGAAATACACAAACTCCAGTTGGGAAACACACACTGAGTTTCTCAGCTGAGACAGGGACATTATTACTTAAGTGCTCTGATGCTGGAAATGTGGATTAAGAAGTAATATTTACATGGGAAAGAGGAAACTTCCATGAGATCATCAAGCCACTGTTGGATTCCCCATTACCTGCTGCTTTTAAAAGACCTTTCCTGGTCACTGGAAGATGCTGCTTCTGCTGAGGCCAGAACTGGCAATGCTGGTATCTTTTGCTCCTTGAATTTCATTACTGTCACTCCTTTAGGAGTAGAATAAATGGTTGCTGGTTCATTCACCTCAGTTGTCAGTAGATATTAGAAGACATGAAAAGGAAGTACTTAACAAGAGAGATCTGCAGTATCAAGAGAAAATGATAAAAAGATAAAATGCCTTCTGTAGCACAGATCTTTATTCTCATCTTTGCTCCCCACCAGCCTGCCCTACCTTCTTTCCTTTCTTACCTCACAGGTAAGCTTAAAGTGAAATTCTGTTACTCTGCATTGTGAGGGGCCTGTTCTCTCCCTCCTGGGTGGGGGAGGAAGGGAATATGGGATGCCCAGTCCTGCCCCACATCCTCTTCCAAATTTTACTTGCACTGCAATAATCTATGAAAGAGAGGGAAGGAGGAATTATATATTTTAAGTTTTCTCCACAAGATCCTTTGACAAACACTTTGATGGTGCTGCTAACATCTGGCTTAAGGCTGCTTTTCTATTTGGATACCTCCAGACAGCAACACTGGGAATGCAGAGGTTTAATTGGGCAACCCTGCTCAAGGTCACTCACATGGTGGGCCTGGGCTGTGGTCATCTGGACAGTCCCAACTTCAATCTCTTTTTAAAAAAATTTTGAGGAGGACAGCAGCAAGTGTGTCTGTGGAATTACCCCATCTCTTCCAAAGAGAAGGGTCACATCTTGTCCCTGTGACTTCTAAGCCTTGGGCAAGGAAATGCTAAGCCAGGAATTATATCAGAAGGGAAGTGTGTACTCTGTGATTGGGGCCTGAGTGGAAAAGCCCTGCTCCTTCCTCTGTCTGAGGGGTCTCTCCCACCACCCAGACCAAGGTGTTTCCTATTTCTGACTCTGGTGCAGCTCAAACATGGCACAGAGGACAGTAAGAGTTCAAAATAAGAGTTTCCCTCATTAATCCACAGCACAGTGGGAATTCTTCTTTTTGCATATGAGTCATTTGAATTCAGAATGCTTAACCTGTGGCAGAAATAATTCAGTTTTGAACACATTAATTGTGTCAGGTCAAAAGAACAGTTGTTTTTTGCATGGATCATTTCAGAATGTTTTTTTGCGGGTGTTTGTAGCAAGCAAATCACAGGATGCAGTTGTTGCTATAGCAATGAGCCTCCCTAAGTGAAGGAGGTAGGGCAGCCCCCCTCAGACAGACTCCCACCAGTTATCACTGCAATGGAGGTACCTGAAATGCTTTAGTTACCAGGGATGTGATAGGTATCAATAAATCCTGATTTCTAGGAGTAAATGGATCCCATGGGATCTACGCAGTTCTAAAAATACTCCTTTGTTTGAGGTTTGAATCACCAGTGAATCTGAAATTTGCTGACTATAATTGCATTAATTATGCTAACAAGTGATTTTTTTTTCAGTTGTGTATGAGCTGAGTATGGGATGTGTAATTTAGATGTGTGTGATGTGTTGTGATTTAATTTGGGAGCTCAGCGAAACACAGTAGCTTGGAGAGCCTCTGTGATAGCTCTGCAAACAGTCTGGACCAAGCAGGGCAGCTAAAATGGCACAGCTATGCACAGCCTTAATTCTCATAGAAAATATCCAGTAAAATATCCTTGAAATATTTCATCTAGAAGTCAAAAATTAAAGCATAAGGAACACTTACATAATAAGGCTTATAATAATACCTGTTTCCTGGTGCCAGCTTTGTTTGGTGGTTCAAACAGTGATCATGGCACAGAGTCTTCAGGGAATGGATGCTTTGTTTTTCAATAGTCTGTGGGCTGATCTCAGCAGATCAGCCAGGCAGGGCTGCCTGCATGGCTTAGACACCATGGGAGGTGTCTAAGGCTTGTTCCTTCTGCTTCGTGAGAAAAGGGTCCAGTCCAAATCCTTTGGAAGTCAGTGCAATGATGGCCTGGAATTCTTTGAAAGGATCTCTTGGATTGTGTCCTGGAAATGGGATTTAAGGCTTGACCATTCAGCTCAGCATCCTGACTTGCTTTCTGAGTCATTGGAGTGATTCTGAATTTATGCTGATGTAAAGAGAGGGAGAATCAAACCCTTCTTCCCAACATTAGCACATAATGAGGAACTACCAGCTCAGTTCTCTCTGCTGGTGGCTCTGTTTCCTCCCATCTCTTCTCTCCCTCACATTCTTCAAATACTTATGCTATAGATGAAAAACAGATCCTTCCAGATGGCTCCTGTAGGTGCCATCTAATTTGTGGTGATGATGGGCCAGTGGTTGTTGGAGAAACAGAATGAAAGAGAAAAGCAGTTGCAAAATTGCTACTCTTTGTGGGCTGCTTGCACTTGCCTGTAAGTGTTTATTATCCTAGATGGTAATCTCACTGATTCTTCTTGATGTACTCCAGCACTAATAAAGGAATTTTGCAATATTATTACAGCAATTTTAAATCAATTCACTCAGTGAACGCCGTTGTGCTCCAGAAGTCAATTATAGATATCACGTAAAAAACAGATAATGCAAACCCAGCCCTGTGTTTTCATCATTATGCGGAAAGCAAAATAAAAATACAATGAGGCAAATGCACATTAGAAAACCAGAGGTGCTGTGAAGGGAGGGGAGCAAGAAGGGTGATGTTTCTGCTGCAAGGTTTTCTTCAGGCTTCAGAGCATTACTGACACCACCACCTGCTTTGCCTTCCCCTGCAGCTCCCCAGGGCCCTTCAGGCACAAACAACACATCTTTTTATGGCTTTTCTTCTAGAACAGCTCCTGCTAAAGATCATCATGAAAGCATCCAGGAGCCATGTCAGGACCTCAGGCAAATTAAAAGACACTGCTTGAGGTTAATGGTGGGTTCATCCTTCGAGGACAACAACAAGCCACAAGTTGATAAATATAAAGCACATCCCACCATGTGAGGTAGATGCCTACTTTTTTAATATTATGTTTCTTTCCCTAGGCACTGAAGGTCCACATAATTTTCAGTTTCTTCTGTCACAATGTCCTTCAGAAAAGTGATTTTTTCTTGCTGTTAAGCATCCCGGGAGCATTAAGAGGATATTTATTATTGTGGCTAGAAACAGTGGCTAGTTTTTACTTCTTAAATTCCCTTTTCCTCTCTTTTACAGAGAACAGCTTGGAAGGATTTTGGGTTTTCAACTTGGGCTTACTTAGGGGTAACTCTAGAAATAAGAAATAGAGTTAATTTGTAATTGTTCATGACTTGAGAAATTGAGTCCTGATCATTCAATAAAAACACTGCCTAAATTAGGGTATATATCAAGCAACTGCTGACAAGAGATCTTTGCAAAATAAGATATTAATGGCCTTTTTCTATTTTTACTGTGTTACAAAGACTCTTCACCAAAATCTTACTTTATCTATAAAAACATGATTCTGATTCCTATTGTCACACCTCTGGGCAGGGGGAGTCTGAAGTTTCAAGGTAGATAATACCATGCCAACACTATGATAAACAGCCAAGCAACTGTGCTTTATCTCTGGTGGAAGATAAGCTGGAATAAGGAGTGTGATTAACAGTTGTGTTGAAGATTTATGTAATCAATTTGGAGAGCAGGCCCATGTGTTGTCTTGACAGGATAGTTAAGGTAAAGTTGCAAGTTCAAGCAGCTTTGACCTCTGTAAACTTGCAGTACAGCCAGGGAGCCTCTCTTGATTATTCCCTGTTAAGGTTTATAGGATAATGAAAAGAAAGCAGAGGGGAAGATAGAACATAAAATGTAATTGGTTTTTCTTCCAGCCACCCCCTCCAGAAGCTGTGCTGTCACACAGGGCATGTCCTAGTCCCTGCCAGTCTCTGAACCAGGAGAGATGAGCTCTAGCAGCAACAATTTTGCAGAAAGGGAGGATAAAAGGGTGTTCCTGGGCTTTTTTGGTCTCAGTCAAGTATGATCTCCTGGCTTCTCCACCCAGAACATGTGTGCTCATGGCACCTCACTTGTGAACAACAGTTTGATTTTTTTTTTATATTTTGTTTTCATTTTAAAAATGTGTGTGTGTAGACTTGGAAGGGAGAGGAAATGAAGCTGGAGCAGCAAGTCCTCCCTGGTTTCCATTCAGGATGGATCCACCTGGCTCAGCCCACATCCCACAGTCACCTGGATGGCAGTGCCAGCTCTCAGGGAAGGGAGAGAGAAAGCCCCAGGAAAAGAAGGAACATGAGCGTGACAAGCCTGAACATCACTCATAATTGCACCAGTACAACATTTTAGACCACTTCCAGGGAATTCTGTTCTGTTCTCCTTCCACTTATAAGCTCCTGTATGTCCTGGGCTGATAAGAACTCTCAGCAGCCTCCTGTTGCCTGAGAAGAGGTAAAATTGCTCAGCCAGCCTTGGGGCAAAGCTGCTGCCACGTTGTGCTCCCAGCAAATTGGCTCCATTATTTGTCCCTGATGGAGACATGTACAAGGGAGAGGAGGGGAGAATTATTGTATATAAATGTTGCAATATACACAATTCCCACTTAGAATTGATTTTTCCCTTGTGAGATGTGCTGTCTCATTGAAACAGGGAGAAAAGTATCATTTTAAACCTTACTCCTGTAAGAGGAATTAAACAAGGGGGAAAAAAGAGCTGAAAAAGAGGAGGCATTATCTCAGGGGTGCCATTAATCATTTTCTTAGGAAAATGTAGTCCTGCTGTGCACCTTCCTAAACTGGTGAAGCAAACCTTCCCGTATCTGCCCACTGTAATATTTACTACTGAGTCTCTCCAGCTCTTTTTCTCTGCATTCAACACCAGTTTGGCTTGTTTGTTGCAAGTGGCAGGTTGGAGAGAAGTGGAGGTTACCTCTGACAGAATTGTCAAATTAAATTCATCCTGTTCCCTGTATCTTCTCCAGGAGTCTCCCTATTTATAGTAAGGTACACACAGCACATAAGCATTGGTTTTCAAAATCACTTTGACAGCAAATAATAAATATAAAATAATCTGCAATACAATATGCAATTGACTTGTGTGCCTCCCAGTCAATGCAAGTGTTATCCAGCATATAAAATTACATTGCAGGCAGCACATCCTTTGCCTGGGAACGACATACTCTGATAAAAAATAAATAATAATAATAGACCCCCCCAAGTATGCACCACTGGGTGTCTTGTCTAAACGTGGCTATGAAGAATGAATGTGAAATTAGCACTCGATTAGAACTGAAGGAAATGCAGGATGTGAATGTAAAGCAAAAGACTATATCAATGTCTAAATATGAATGTGACATTTGGATGGCTGAATAAATAATCTCCTTGTGCAGCATCGTTCAGAGAGGAGATCTGCCACAGGAACAAGAGAGGGTAGGAGAAGTCTGGGTTTAAGATGGTTTTCTCAAGTGGAAGACCTGTCCTTTACTCCTCTTCCCATTCTCTGCTTCCCCTGGGATCAGCAGGAACCTGGGAGCACTGCAGTTTTTTCTTCCTGTCCTATTTATCTATTGTCACTGTACAAGATTCATAGCAAGTGGTTTTCTCAGAATTTTTTCCCTCAAGTTTTTCCACGGAGTTCAGACTGGGGCTCACTAAATCTTCAGAATGGGTTGGTGATATTTGGGTTTACATCTTGCTCTTCCCCCCTGGAACACAAAGTGATGAAGGTGGGGTGTTGCTCACCCCTTTCCCACAGCCAAAGAGCATTTGGCCAGGCCAAGCACTCACTTCATCCCACGTAGGATCTGAAGGCAGGTTTCTACCCCTGTCAGCATCAGATGTTCTGCAGCTCTGCCCCTGGCCCCAGACAGTTTCCCACCTCCCCCAGGGGTTGCTGGTGTGCTCAGGATCACCCTGCACCCATCCAGCCCCTTTCCCAAGCACCAGGCTATGAGGATCCTTGGTAACTTCTGTCTTTTGTTTTCAAGCCCCACACCCTGAGCATTCCTCTGAAAACAATACAATGTGTTTGCTTTCCTATTGGTTTTGCCTGTGAGAATTAAGATGGGACCAACATCTTTCTTCCTGTGAGCTGTCTCCAGCCAAGACTCTGTGTATTATTTTTGAGGTGTTGTGTTTATTGCCAACTCCACTTAAACAACAAGGCAAGCTAAATTCACAGGGCTTGCTTCTGGTGTGTGTGGTGCCACCCTCAAATCAGACCAATTCAGGATCTAGGAAAAACATTCATTTTAGAAATCAGTTTTTGACATCCTCCAAAGCTATCAGGAAAAGTTTGTATTTGTTACAGCCAACTTTGCCATCTACTTGACCTTAAAGCCAAGAATTTATGTGCTGCTTCCCAAAATAGGTATCAGTAGGTCTGGGAGAATGCCTCAAGGGTGTGCAAGCCAAATTGTACCAGTCAGAAAGATGCTGTTTTTAAAATCAGCTCTACGGGTGAATCTTCCCATCACTGTTAACGTTTAACACATCCCCCTAAGCCTGGATGCTCTTTGAAGCAAGTTACCAGCTTAATTGGGACTCTTTAATAAAATTTAATGCTATTTTTTTAATGAAGAAAGATGAAAAGTTGCCTAGAGGGGAATCTCGAGCACAAGGTATTTAAAGAAATTATTCTTTGAGACTGTTGATCTCTTATCTCATTCTTCACAAATCATTTAATGAAATAACATTAACATTTCACTTCTAGTTATATTAGCTTCTTCTCTTGCACACTTCTTCCTTATTTTGAGGGTTCTTTCTCTCCTTTACAAGGAAAAAATAAAGTCCAACAAGGCTCTTGAACAACAACCTTGTGTTATTAAGAGACAATTAATATTGTCTCATTCTTGCAAATGGAGTGGCATAGTTTTTTTCCAGGCAATTAGGTAGATAACTTTCTCTTGCATTTTTAAATGCTGATCTAAAGTTTAACAGGCTTGGCTTTGCAAGTTACATAATTACTGCAAACTTGGGCATCTGCAGCCTGACTCCAGATACAAACAGCCCTATCACTGCTCCCTGTAGGCAAAAACCTAAAACAGGAGATGGTTTTCTGCTCCAAATGGAGATATTGAGAGCTCTCCCTTTAGATTAAAGAATTATTTGAGCCCTGCTCTCAGTACCTGCCATTGAAATCAGGGCTTGATTCCATGAAAAATGAAAAAAGAGGAAAAAGAGGCATTAGCTTTCCCCTGCAACTTCCTTAAAAGCCCCAACTGTCCATAACCACCTGTCAGAGAGGGACTGTTCTATTCTGAGCTACAGAAGGGGAACATTTGTGGTGTCCTTTCCTTGATGAATCATTTTACCTCTTTGCAACTTCACAGAATAATAGAATGCTTTGGATTGGAAGGGATCTTAAAAATCATCTCTTTCCATGGGCAGGGACATCTTCCACCATCCCAGGGTGCTCCAAGCTCTGTCCAGCCTGGCCTTGGACACTTCCAGGGATCCAGGGGCAGCCACAGCCTCTCTGGGCACCCTGTGCCAGGGCCTCACCACCCTGACAGCAAAGACAAACACTCATTGTTATTTTGGGTCCAAGTGTCCCCTTCTCAAATGAATTAGTTGTGCAGTTTTGGTGTCACAGGTGTTGGATGGATCAGTAATGTCAGCAAATCCATGTGTGCTACTGCAGGTCTGACTAGGAAGAAGAGGGATGGGGGAGCAATGAGAAAGATAAATCCAGCCCATTAGCTTTACCATCCAAGGCAAGAATTTCTCTCTTCCAGGCCTGTCTATAAATAATTGTTTCATTATTTTGACCAATTCATAGTGGTTATTCAACTTTCAATACACTAGACACTTCTTCCCATATGTGTTAGTGCTTTATTTCTCTTCTGTTTTCAGCATAAAAGGGACAATGGTAAATAATTTCCATAGAACCTGGCTCAGCCACATTTCTCTCTATGACATTTTCACCTAATTTCAAGGCTCTGTTATTTTCTGTAACACTGTAATATGATCTTCATGGTTCCTGCAAGCTTTAGGAGAGAGTGACTTATATGAGAATTTCCTGAGCAATCTCCAGTTTTGTCTCACATTCAAATCACCCCACACATCCATAGGAAACAGAAAGAAACAGGTCATGGTGTTCCTTCCCCCAGCATACTAATTTAACTCCTCCAGAATGAGAGGGGATAGCTCTCCTTCAGCACAAAGGGAAATTAATACTCAGCCTGGTATCTGACTGTGATTCTGAGTCTCCTCATTTTTCTACAGTCCCATTGACTCTGAGGTCAGGTTGAAGGAGTAGGATGTAGCTTTGCACTAATGTAAAGTTTGATGACCTTTCCAAAAAAAGCAACCTGTTTTTAAATGATGGAGGTTTGTAGAGACACACATAGAATACAAAGATATTAAAAAAACTATTTATATTTTTTATGCCCAAGAGAAAAAAGCAGGCATCACTGCACCCCAGGATGCAAAGCAACAGGGTCAAAAGAGGGAAATTTCTGTCTTCATTAATCTCTAAAGTCCTTCAAGATCCTTCTGTCCTTTGTGAGCTCTCTGTCATGCATTCAACAGGTCACTCAATAAACATCAGGTCAAGCCCTCTTCCACTCTGCCAAATCTTTTCTCCCCACCAGGTTGATCCCCAAAGGCTCCCCCCACATCCAGCCCTGCCCTGCCTGGATTCCTGCTTCAGAAAAGACCCTCCAGATAAGCCAGACAATTAACTAAATGACAAAACATGAAAACCACTCTTTTGCTTCCTAATGAGGACTCATAATAGCTATGCTGGATTTTTTCCTTTTATATTTATCAAGGTATGATTTAATTGCCATCAACATCCAAAAGACAAAAAGAGGCCCCTAAACTCAAACTGACAGACAATTCTGGGGGTTTTAGGTACTCTGTAGTAATGATTCATGCATTTACAGCTGGGATAATAATAGTCTAATACCTTGATCATATTGCATTTTACATAATTTTACATAATTGTTCATAAGGGCTACAATTATTGTGACTGTGAAGTGTAAAACTACAGGAAGAGAATGAAAAAGCCAACTCAAATTAATACGTTTAGCCTGATTTTCTTGTACTAATTACCACTGGGAAAACACATATTTTAACCTAGCAATGTTTGAGTGTTTTTGTACTGCAGTGCTGCCACAAATGAAACACTATAAAAAATACAGTTGTGGTTTAACCCCTGCTGGCAGCTCAGCCCCACTCAGTGGGGTGGGGAGAGAATCAGGAGTGTGGATGGGAGGAAATGAGGCAAAGACAGTTTAATAGGCAAAGCAAAAGCTGTGCACACATGCAAAGTGAAACTGGGAATCCCTTCTCCAGTTCCCATGGGCAGGCAGGCTCAGACATCTCCAGCAAAGCCAGGCTCTATCAGAAATAACAGGGACTTGGGAAGACAAATGCTGTCACTCTGAAAGTTCCCCCCTTCCTTTTTGTCCCCCCATGCTGAGCGTGACACCACATGGCCTGGGATATCCCTGGGGTCACTTGGGGTCAGCTGTCCTGGCTGTGTCCCCTCCCAGCTTCCCATGCACCCCCAGCCACCCAAACCATGGGTGAGGAGCAGAAAAGGTCTTGGCTCTGTGTTATCCCTGCCTGACAGTCATGGAAACATCCCTGAATTATCAGCACTGCTTCCAGCACAGATCCAAAACACAGCCCCACACCAGCTACCATGAAGTAAACTCTTCTCCAGACAAAACCAGCTCAACAGTGATTGGCATCCCAAGTGACAAATTACCAAGGACTGTTAAATGTGCTCACAGGGCCACGGAGGTGTTCTGGCTTCCTGAAATATTTCTAGCAAAGTGAGAGTGGTTATGAGTGATTTAAAGTACAGATAGTGCTCACCTGTTTGGTTTTTAAACGTGTTATGTTTCTGCTCTCTGCCATACCACACAGCACTCTGGCTGTCAGTGCCGTGAGGAATGTGATGGCTTTGTGTTATTTTTACCATTTTCTCATTGCTCTAATTGTTCCCCAGTGTTTCTGAGGAAAAGCAATGTTCACTTGCAGGAAAAGAGGCAAAACCCACTCATTTGGAACACCAAGGCAGGTCTGAGGAAGGAGAAGCTGGGAAAGCTGCTTGCTTTGGTAGATGCAAATTTCTGTGCAAAAAGTCATCCCCATGGCTGGGCTGGCCTGTGTGGGGGTTTGCAGGCACACACACAAAAACTCTCACTACAGGGAGGCACCTGCAGCCACAGCTGCCCACTGTGGGCACCAGCACCAAATCTCTCTCAAAACAGCCTGGCCAAGAAATCCTGCAAGAAGCAGCAAAGACCACGAATGGCAGGAGGCTGAGGGTGTGAAGAGATGGGCTCAAGGGATGGGGCTAGCAGAGATCTGTCCCTGGCTACTGCAGGAGCCAGAGCCACACACACTGCCCCTTCAGGGTGAGTTCAGTGCTTTGTCAGAAGGTGGGCTCACATTGATATGCCAACCTCCACGCTGAAGGCATTGGAATGCAGGCACATGTTTGCCTCTAATTGTTTGGGGGAGAATGGACTGCTGGGAGCACTGACTTTCTAAATTGCCTGTGTTAGATCCCTCAGAGCTCAACTACCAGAGCTGTCATCCCTGTTTAGAGTTGTGGAAAACCCACCAGACTAAGGTGGGAACAGGTCTTGGGCATGGTCTTCACCCCGTGCAAGGGATGGATTTTGCCCAGAAAGCTGCAATGTTATGGAATGCAATAAGGGCACACAAACTGTGCTCCAGAGTGGTTTCCCTTTAAAAGGAACAATACAAGGCAGGAGCAGACACAGGCTTCTGGTTCACAGAAAACCACCTGAGTGCTGCCTTTGTGGCTTGTTGGAGCAGCCTTTAGGTGTGATCAGTCTCTTCTGGTTCACAAAGACCCTCTGGCTTGTTGATGGGTGGAACAGGACACAGATTTATGTGCCCCACCTAAATTGTTCCTGAGGTGTGAGAAAACATTGCCTTCCCTGCATTTCCTCTATGAGCTCAGGAGCAGGGTGAAATCAAATACTGTGGGCACTGACTTATGTTCTTCATAGGGAAAGATTTTCACAGAGATATACTCAGACTTGTTGGTACATTTCTGTTCTTCATTGGCTCCTGCAACAATGGAAGTGAGGAATAAATAAACTGTGGCTGTGGAGCAGAAAGGCCACCATGGCAATTGAGTCTGCACTGGGGTTTGAGCAAAAGGTTTGTTTTCTCAACAATATCTTGAGTTTAAAATCCTTCAGGATGGATTATAACAAAATTTGCTCAGTCCAGTGTCTTCAGGAGCCCTAATGACCATCAAAGCAATGACTTCATGGTGACACTTGTCCAAATCAGCTGTGTTATCTTGGAGTTAGCTGACCTCCTCTTTTCTGATTTCCCATCCCTCAAAGGCAAACCATGCTGCCAGCACAGCACTTGGACTTCTCAGGACCTACTGTTCTGGCAGATCAGAAATAGATTTTTGTGCCCCTCTTATGTCAGTCTTCAGTCTCTGGAGAGTGACCTGCACAAGTTTAAATTAGCTGGTTCAGACAGTGTGTAAAAATCAAAGCAGTCAGCTTGAGTGTGATGGTTGCTGTGCTTGTGGTCCCTCAGCCAGGCTGGAGCTGGGACTGCTCTGGCTGGGGAGGGCTCAGGTCTCTGTGTCTCCTGGTGGAGGGCTGGGATGGGCAGAAGATCCTGGGTGAGGCTCAGAGGAGATCTGGAGCTTCCTGCAGGACACATCAGGGGTGGGATCTGCATTCAGCCTCCCCCTGTGTTTCCCCCTCACCTCCTACTCTGATGATTGCTGACACAGTGGGTGTTTTCCATTTGACTGACAGCGACATTCCCATGCACTGAAGCCCTTCATGCTCTGTCAGAGGGTGGGTAAGGCAGGAGAGCAACTCCATCATCCCTGTCTAATGTGGGACACTCTTTGTGTGTCCCCTGTGCATATGTTGACTGTGAGAGGGTCACAAAGCACAGGAGACACTCCAGAGCATGCTGGCACTTCTCTGTGGCACAAAGGGCTGGCAAGCAGCAATACTAGGTCAGGTCTGGAAGACAACATAACTGCATTCTCTGCATGTCACCAAAGCACTCAATCCATCCCTCTGCGGGATCAGCACTTGTTTTATTCAGTGAGACTGTTCCTCTGAGCTATTAGAATGGCAGGAAGCAACCAGAGTGAGGAAAGCATCTGGTGCCCAATTTAAAAAATGCTACACTTAATTTAATTTATTAATTTGGTCTTGTGGTCTGCAGCATTTGTTGGCTGTCCCCATGTCCTGAGATTTCTTCCTGCATGTGAGAAGACCCTGCCTAGGAATGAGCACCCACCTTTCCCTGCTTCAGGAGCTCAGCCTGCCCTGCAGGGCTCTATATGGAGCAGATTAGCACAAACTGCTTGATGGGGCTGCAAATTTCCCCTATTAGCAGCGTGTGTGGCTGGCAGTGCTGCGTTGTACTCCTTAGTTACACGTAAAGTTCTTCTGAAACAAGAAGACAAAGGCAATATTCTCTGTCGTCATTCTCAGTTATTTCAAAATTGCTACCCACAGCAGAGCATCATCAGTCATTAGAGTCACATAGAGGAGCATTATATTCACTTTGTGGTCTCCCAGCTCCATCGCCAAGGACATCACAGCCACAATGAGACATAATCAGCGTGCTGTTGCCAATTTCAAGACATTGTAATTTAGCAAAAAAATTTCCTGTGTTCGGAGCCCTCTGAAGCTGGAGGGAGCTGCTCTGAATTCCTCTGCATTCCTCTCATCAAGCTGGGGGTGAGTGGCCTGGAGGGAGCAGGAAGGTTCCTGGTTAAGATGCCACAGTGATGCCCAGGAATTGCAGGGCACATGTGCTGTGTGGTACCAGGCACGACTGATAGGACAGGGGACAGCAGGAAGGGGCTGGGGAAAAGCCTCAACCTTGAATGACCTTGCTGTTGTGAATTTTTAACTTGTTCTTCTCCTTGTTGCTGCTATGAAAAAAAAAAAAAAAAAGTTGCTACGCACAAAAATACTCTTTCGCATGGAAGTTTTGGGGGGAAGCTTCAAATGACACAAATGTGAGGCAGCTGAGCTGGTCCCCCAGGTTTCTCCAGATGGCATTTAGCTGTTCTGATCTTCCTTCCTGACTGGTGATGGCTTGATGGCGACATCAAGCAAATCCTACTTTGCTATGCCTCACTTTTACTGTGCAGAATTGTGTTTATTCAGGGTTTGGTGAGCTAAGGAGGTTTTTAAAAGCTCTTTTAGGAGCTGGGGAGCATTTGACTACTAACTGCACACTGGAATGTCATTTGTAATGTGTCTTACGGCAAAATTTTGTAAGTTGCAACCATTTAAAAGCTGTTTTTTACTGCTAAAAATCTGCTAACAGTGGAGCTCAAGAAATTCTCTATCCTGTCTAAAAGAAAATAAAAAGTGTGAATTTTCACAATCTGGAAGTGGGGCTGTTCCCAGAAACTTCCCTCTCTGCTCAGGAGAGAGATGATTGCCCACTGTTACAAAAACATTGCTTCCCCTGGTCCCCTTCCAGCCTGGCCAGGTTGGGTCGTTATCATTTTTGATTACCAGTACTTTGACTTTATTTACCCTCTGTGAAATGCTTATGAGCATTTGGCCATGCACTTAATGTATGGAACTTACTTTGGGGTGCTCTGCATGAGGAGACATAAACATAAATGCAGACAGATTTATTACAGTCTAATTTAATAAAAATGTCAGCAAATAAATGCACATTTGACAGGGGAATAAATATCAAATAGGAGCGGAGCAGACAGTGGAGTAGGTTGTAAGAAATTAACATGAAACGTTTTGGTTTGACAGCGACTATAAAACAAAATTGTACTTTGGAGACTCTGGGAGTCATTTAGCAGAGGTGGAATCACTTTGCACCAGCCGGGCACAGGGAGATGGGTTCAGGATGAGACCACATCTCTGCAGAGGGGAATGGTTTGTGATCTGTCACTTCCATTTGTAAACTGACATTTAACGCGAGGGGAGCGCGATGCCGCCTTGATTGGTTTTCCGAGCAGGCTGTGCCTGCACGTTGCTTAGCAGCAGCATGGCAGCCAGGGCCAGGAGGCTGCTCCTCCTGCTTGCCTCCTGGACCTGCTTGGCCCCCTTGGCTTCGTGCATTTGTGCTTCAGGGATAGGCAAGGAAAAGATGTCACCTGCGTTTTGCACCTCGCTGCGTGTCAGCGCGTGGAGCGAGGTACCCAGCGTGAAATAGGGAGGAGAAGCTGCAGCGGTTCTCTTGGTACCCCACATGCTCACATCTCTTGCATTTTAAATATTCCATGGCCACAGCCTTTTCCCTGTGTCCAGTGCCAGTTGCCTCCCAGGACTTTCACCAGCACAGCAGCAGAGCGAGTGTCCCACTCTGCTCCTCCACGGCCGAGCGAGCTCATGGCTCCTGAGCTCCAGGGAAGCCTCACCTGGAGGGAGCCTGCAGTGCTTCAGCTGTGGGCCCTGTTTTTGTGTCAGACAGGCTTAAAGAGGGCTGTACAAGGAGAATTTGAGGCCTCCCATGGATATGAGAGGGCAGATTCACAGCACAGCAGCTGACTGTGATGTTAATGGACTCCTCTGGTGCTCTCCATTGATTTCATCAAAAAGAAGAGTGTTAGAATGCTGTTCCTAAAGACAGCACGTGGCAATTTTTTTCCTGTAGCAGTGAAATAGCTGTTCAGGTGTCTTGCAATATTTGTTTTCACTTTTTTTTTTAATTTTTTTTTTTTCTTGTATTATTCCCTCTTTCCTTTGTCTTTCAGGCTTCAGTTTCTTACGAGGTTCCCAGGCAATTACTGAGGCTGTGGTTGCCACAAGCATTGTTCATTTCATTTTATTGCAGAAATGCACTGAAATCCTGGGAGTGGTTTTGTTTTAATGGCCCAGTCAATACATAGTGCTTATTCCACCTCAAGCATTGAAAAGAGATTTTAAAAGCATACTTGTTCATCCTAATACTCCCGTTAAGTTTCTGAAATGCTTCATATATCCTATGTGTTTCTTAACATTTCAGCACAAATCCAATACCCTACTTTCACTGTAGGCATGGAACCATCACTCACCATGCTGGAGATCACTTCTCAGTGTGTGTGTGCAGAAATTTAAGTTCAACCAGTTTGCACAGGGGTAGAAGTGCAGTGACTAATGGGAAGGAGCACGTGGGAACAAAGTTTGCCTCACCATAAGTGGAATAAAAGCTAAAAGTCTTCCATAGCACATGTTGGGGGGAGTGGAGAGTTGTGGAGTGGAAACTTTTGCTCCTAAAGTTCTGGAAGAATTGATGTGTGAAATTGCAAATCTGGTAGTAAGAGTTTTTAATAAATCTATCAACTCAAGGGTGGCACTGTGTGACTGAAGAATAGCAAACACAGTGTCTGTATTTAAGAAAGGGAGAGTAACAGAGGGACCACTGTGTACAGGCCTTTTAGTCTGGCATCAGCTCTGCAGAATCAAAATTTCTGGACAAAATTATGTCCACTTTGTGATGAGTTGTGAAAAGGACACAGCTTACATCAGCAAAAGTACATTCTGCATAGGTAAGAAGTTTTAGGCATCCTTGTTTGTTACAGCCATTTGTGAATATCTGTGCTTAAAAAATGTGAATTAAAACAGAGATACACACAGATGGGGGTATTAGAGAGATCAGGAGAATGGAGAGCCTGATTTACAAGGGAAGGCTAAAGGAGCGTGGCTTGTTGATCACAGGAAAATAAAAGCTTAGGAGGGTTATGATTACTGCCTGTAAAAACCTTAGGGAGAAAAAAGGACTATTTGCACTGGAGACCTATAAAATCACACTGGAAATCAAAGTAAGTTTTCCAGCCATTAAGACAGGGAGGCTGGAACAGCCTTCTGGAAGGAATGACAATGAACAGAATCCCAACTACCTTCCAGCCACAGCTCAGTAAGTTTATGGAGAGGCAATACAATGGAGTGCACATGATGGAAGGGACTGCACTTGGTGACCCCAGAGATGACTTCCAGTCTGTATACACATGCAGGAACTCCATTTCAAAGTCCTCATTAAACTTTCTGTGTATTTCTTTTTCCTTATCTTCTTTTAAAAAAGGATTATCCTGTAATAAACAGGGTGGTGCCATCTGCCACAGTCTCTGGCACAGAAGGGAGGAGTTGCTGTTTTCATGTTAGTTAGCTGTATTGAGAGGGGTGGGGGGAGGATTTGGGGCTGCTTCCATCTGGCACTGGGGCTGATTGAAGGTGAGAGATGATCTCTTGGAACTCAGTGAGAAACGATGGGTAAGGCAGATAAAAGTTGTGAAGTGCCTTGAAAATACAGACCAAACAGCTTAGGTTTGATGTGGCCACTAAAAAGTGGTGAGAGAAGGGCTTGTTAGAAGGGAAGGACATAGTCTGAAGGGAAGGTAAGAAAATTCCCTTTACAGTGTTGTTCTCAGAGGATACAAGCAGGAAAAAATGGCAGTTTTCTGTGTTAGAGGGAAGAAAATTAGAGTTGATCTGTGGTCTAAGATGATGAGACACTCTGCTGTGCTGGGAGAAGGATGGCCCTATTTCAGCAGAGGGAACTGCTGTGATGATACATTGATCTAGTGAGAGCACACAAGGCAGATCAAAAATGATGCCCAGGTTCCAAAGCTGGGAGAAACTGAAAACTATTTCTCCAAGGCATTGGTCTGCTTCCAGCACTGACTGTTCAAGTGGAGCAGATTAGCAGGAAAACCTGTCTTTTAAAGTATTTGAAGTATGGTAGCTGCAGGCTCAGCTCTCTCCTCCCAGGAGAGGAAGGTCCCCAGGAGGCTGGGCTCACTCCTGGGAATGTGCTGCTGGACCCCATCCTCTGGCACTGGGAAGGAAGAGCTGGGTCCTGACCATGCTGAGGCTGGTCTGGAATTCATGAAGAATTGAGAAAAGTTCAAAAGGAAAGGGTGAAATCTGAGTTTATTTCTCTTGAGTTTGGTCCTTAGGGAGTTACATTTTCAGATGCTTCTCTCCAGGCATAAGAATCAGAGATGTCTGTATTGAATCATTCCATCCTTGGTTCTTTCTCAGAATTAGACTCAGAGGAGATTCTGAACTGCCAAACTCCTGATTTCATTTTTCACAAATCTCTGATGCAGACTCCTCTTGTTTTCCCTGGTCAGGACTATAAGATTTGTTTTTTGTAGCATTCTTATTGATAATCACCCACATCCTGTAGTCCTTTCTTGTGTTTCTACTTTATTTTGAGAGGGTTTGTCTCTAATGCTGTTGGCCCAAAATTAAGGGTGTGATAAAGGGGGTGGTTAAAATGGCACTGAAAGCTTTGTGCAGAGAAGCTCAGTCAGGCTTTCATTAGCCTAGCTTAAATCACTGCAGGCTACTTTGATTCTGAGCAAGTTCACAGAGGATTTTTGGATTAGTTTTCCCACATAAATTCAGGCAAGCCCTAAAAAAGCCAGTAGTATACACAGCATGACTTTAGGGAATGAGCTTCTTCTAGGGCTCCTTCCAGGAGCTCTTCTAGAGAAAAGTACCTCTAGAGAGATGAAATTCTGATGGCATGAACTGGCAAAGGGCAGTGGCATGACAGTGGCAATGGGCAACCACAGCCCTTCCTCCTGCTTCAGAGAAGCTTTCCCCTGAGCTGGCAGAGGCTCAGACTTAGAGAGAAGGTGACAGTAAATTAAAATTAAAACTCCAGAGTATGGCCTGTGAGAAATATCCATTTCAGTTTCTGAGCTGCAAGCATCTGCTTGTGTTTCTGTCCAACAGTCCAGATATTGCTCCTTTTCTCAGTTTCTCCAGGTATAAAATGGGGTAAAAAATATTGATCTCCTTGGGAAAGCGTTTTGATACCCAGCACTAAAGAAGTTCCACGAGTTCATTATCACCATCCTGTTAATGCTGCTGCTGTTATTCAGTGGTTTGCTTTACTGGAGTAATGACCCATTAATATTATTTTGTTGACTGTACAGATGATCTTTCAAAGCAGCAGTGAAATGTGCTATTAAGAGCTCCAGACAACTTACTGGCCTAATTTATAAGCAGATGCAACCAGTAATAAATAAGAGATTAAAATGAAGCAATGGTTGAGAAAGTTTTTACATGAAGAGCTCTAATCTCCTCTCACTCTCTCCCCAGCCATCAGAACCTCTCATGCTTCAAGACACAGGTCTGAGGATAAGGAAGTGCCTTCTGTTCCCATTACTCTGCGCCCACTGCTTTTGCAAACACTAAATTTATGTATAAAAAACACTTCCTCGGGCAAGGCCTCTGTTCATACCTCCTGGAGACCTTGCTGGGGAGGTGGCCCAGGGAGATGTGCAGGTCTTCCTGTGGTGCAGCTTTGCTGGAGCTACTGCAGCTCCCCAGGCTGCTTCCAGAGACCCCGAGGAACCCGCACAGCTCCCGTCTTCTAGGCTGCTACAAGCAAGACCAAGAGCGTTTTGAGAGTGATGTCAAAATAGCTAATAGCTAATAGAAACACTGTGATGCACTTTACCTCTTAGTAGGGAGAGTTTGATAGTAACCCCCCCTGCCCAGACACTGATGAATGTTTCATTAGCTGAGAAATGCAAAGTCGGCTTTTCCAGCAGAGACTGCAGAGGTGATGGGGGGTCTGTGATGTGGGGCAACATTTATTCTGTCTTTAGCACAATCAAGAAATTCTGTCTCAGCTCAGTCAAAAATCTTCACTCAAATAAGCCCAATTAAAAAAACCTAACCCAAAGGATGTGGCAGTTACTGAAATCTGAAAGAAAGAGAATACACTATTAGTTCATGGAGTACATTCTTATATCCAGCAGACTAACTAGACATTTATACCAATGAAAGAATAGCATAGTTCAGTCATAATTCCTTGACTTTTATTTACTTTCTTAAGAGATTAGGTAGAGGCACAGCAATTAAGGGTATCTCTTGCCACATCTGAAACAGAAACGGATACAAAAAAGAGATCATCCTCTTACAAGCTCCTCTGAAAAAGGTGGGATTTTGAAAGATAGACTCCCAGTGGAATTTTCTCCTTGTTTTTCATTAAGCTAACTATAATGGCTACTCAATTCCCAGTCCCAGGAACCTGAGCCCCCACTGTCCTACCTGGTTTACCTGGTGCTCCACACTAAGGAGGGGTTAAGTTTCCAATTACATATCATCATTATTTTCTTTCTCTCTCTTTTTTTTTCTTTACCTTTTTTNCTTCAGAAGTCCAAGAGAGAACGTGCTGCTTTGCCTTTCCTGTTCCCTGCTGACTTCATTCCCCTGATCAAAGTGAAAATAAGTAGGGCTGGTTTGTTTAATAGAGAGGGTCTTACCCAGTCACGCCTCTTTGTTTGCCGACATAATTGAGGAGAAGACAGCTTGGGGAATAGTGCTGCTTAATTGCTCTCACACTTGCTGCAAGGCACTCACTGGAGGGTTGGGCTAAATTTGGCCTATTGTGGATTTTTGAAAAGCCTTGGTAACAGAGGAGTCCAAAAAAATCCCCACCTCAAGCCCTTATATAACCAGCAAAGTAACCTTCACTGCAGCGTGGGTTTTTTCCTGCATAAAATTCCCTTGGATGAACCAGGGAAATGGTGCAGCTGCCCCATCCCCACAGATCTCTGGTGGGCACGGAAGGAGAAGGGGTAGAATGGAGCATCTGGGTGGAAAATCTCATCTATTAAAATGTTCAGCCTTTTAATAAAGTATATGTGTGGTAGTAGAAGCTTCCTCCCTAATGAGTCCCGGAGTGCAGAAATCACTGCTTCTCAAAGGAAGACCAGGCTGTAACTCTCTTGATTTTAAATCAAAGATTGGCTGTGACTCCTCAATCCTTTGCAGTCCAGAAAAAGTCAGCAGAGCTGCTAATTAGAGCACTGGTTGTGGTTTTTTTTGGCTTGAAACCTTGAAATAAAGGGCAGGTCTGCTCGGTGTGGTTGACAATGACGAGACCTCATATTCCTGCTGAAGGTTTTTAGGTGAAAGAAATGGAGAAGGGTTTCCCAGGGACAGACTTCCCTGGCCTTGGAGTGGACAAGCCTTCAACAACTTTGGGACAATGCTGAGAGCAGTGTTGTCCCTGCCCTGGGGCATCACAGGCTGGAGACTGAGAACTGGACTCTAATTTTAATGATGCTCAGACTGAGCCTCTCCTGCTTTTAGAAACTGGTCTTAGCTCTGCAAAATTATTCTATTTTCTGCTATTATTAGGTGGGGTTCAAACATAGTATTGATAAGTATTCCTGCACTGAAGGGGAGAGGGAGATATTTTATGTGACAATGGGGACAAAAGCCTCATTCTCTTCCTATTATATTCATTAGAGTTTCTTTTGTTTACAAGACTGTCTTACTCGATCAGAGGTATGGCAAATTGTCTCCTAAAGGAAGCAATGAATTCACTAGACATACACCTAAACCTTGACAATTATTGTCTCTTCCTATATATTTTTAAAGCCTTGGATACTATTAATCCCAGAGCTCAGGAAAAAGCATATGACCTTCTCTGTATCAGTCTTAGAAAGATCTTGTGTATTAAGAAGCTGTCTGCCAACAAGAGAACTGCAAATCTTGTAGAAGAGCAACTCCAATCCCCGTGGTAAAGAGAGTTAGAGAAGCCACCAGGGACCCTGATTTATCTGGGTACAAGTGCACACCTAAAGTGAGATATGTGGTTTCCCTGAGACTCTCCACAACGTGGTTCTCTGTGCCTTTTTTTGGGCCCTGCAAAGATAAAACACCAGCAAATGTGTGAACATATCCTTCTCTCAGTCTTGTCTTCTTCTGAAGCTGTTTCAAAGCTTGTCTTTCCTAGAAGTACATCACAAACATCCCAGATGGCAGAAGGCATTCATAGTGCAAAGGGAGTTAAGAATTGCAGGTTACTTGATATTTTTGCCAATAACTTGCTGCCCTAAAGCCACTTTCAGGTTGCTGCTTCGTCACAGCTCTCTGGGTTGGGGACTATTCTGCACAGATCTATTTTGAAAAAAAAAAATGTGCTGACAATACCACAATAAATAATTCTAACATTTAACATTTGGCACATCCTTGAATGACTTCCTGCAGTAGATTGAAAAGCCTGACCAGTATTCAAATTATAATAGGAAACTATTCTAGTTCAAACTTAAAGGAAATGGATTTTTGAAGCTTCATATTGCTGGAACTTATCAAGCATACAGCTTCAAACAGAGAAAAAGATGGAAGGTTGGGAGGGGATTTTTTTTTTGCCAGACTTTCTCCTTTATTTTGCTAGAAATGACAGCTGAGAGTAAACAGTGGCTATCCTCAAACTTGAAAGGATGAGAGACATTTTAAAAAGGAAAATTTTCTCCCTGACATGCTGCATATATGGCAGCAGTAAGAAAGAGTTAACAGGACAATAATGGGATGGCTTTCCTGTTATGTCCTTATCCTTCAGAACTTAAAAGCCCTGACACAGTTAAAAAGTATTTTCTCATGAAAAAGAGGCTGTTAAAAAAAAAACCAAAAACACAAAAACCAACAACACACACATAAAAAAAACCCCACCCAAAAAACAACAACAAAAAAACCCAAAACAACAAATCACAACAGATTTAAGCTTTGTTTCTTCTGGCAGTGCTGTACAAGTCTCTCTTTCTCTATTTTGGAGGATCTCCAAAAGTTTTTAAAATGCATGTTCAAGATGGCCTTCACTTTTACAGGTATTTTAATAACTGGGAACAGGGAACCCACATTCAGTGTGGCTGCTTCTCTTCAGTTGCCCAGCAATCTATTTTTGGTTCACTGTCACAGAGCATCATTATCGATGATCTAGAAGAAAATATCCAAATTCTAAGACAAAAATCACAGATGACAGAAAAATCGACAAATTAGTAAATAAAAAATCAGTTCTTCAGAGTGATCTGGATCCAATGAACACCCAGAGTCCTTGGAACAAGACAAAAAATATGAGGTTCAGGAACCAGGAAAATAGGTCATGCTGACTGGCTGAGGTGACTGTGTTTTTGAAATGATAAACACCTCAATGTGAGCTGCCTGCAGCAGCTGAAAAATTAAATAGGAACCTTGAATGTGTGAACTGGAGAAGAATGAGCTCATGCAGATATTGCCATGATACAGAGAAATAAAGGCAGAGCATTTTTGTGGAGCTAATGTCACAAATTTAAAAGTAGTTCTGAAAAAGAAAAATTACAAGAATGGTGTGTGTCCTAGAAGTCCTGGCTTATAGGATAAGAGTTCAGTTCATTAGTTTCTCTGGGAGGAGTTGGGAGGTGTTTTACAAGCAGTAACACTGAGGAAGGCTCTGGCAGCAGAGGACCTTTGGATGTCACAGAGAACATCACGGCGTGATCTGAGCCCAGCAACTGGAGAGAGAAACACTCAGAATAGAAAAAAAGGCTTAATAATGAACAGTTCTAATAATGAACAGCTTGCCCAGGCCATGATGGATTTCCCAACATTAAATACATTTTTAAATGGGTTTGGGCATCTTCCTAAAACTCATAGCAGCGTTCAGCCCAGAATGGTTGGTTCCTTGGTACCATCACTGCCTGGAGGTTCTTCTGTCCCCTCTAGGCCTCACCTCGTGCTGTAGAGGCCCATCCACAGTGTCTCACGAGCCAAAAGAAGGAAGCACATTTGTGTGCTTGCTCACCCTGGGGAGGAGAAGGCAGGGCAGGGAAGAAGCAGCTGCTGCTTGCAGGCAGCAGGAGCCTCCAGGGCCAGGCTGTGCCCGCAGCCTGCCCGGACCTGCAGTGGGGGGCCAGCAGACACCAGGCACTGCCTGGCCTTGGCCATCCTGCCTTCTGCCTCCCACCATCTGGAAGCACTCGACTGTGTTCTTTGAGGCTAATGCAAAGCACTTTACACCAGGCAATCAGTGATGGCAAGTAGATAAGTCCTTCCCTTTCGCAGTGGAGAGAGACTATTAGAAATACTTCTCCTGAAAAAAAAGGTGCCCTTTCAGAAATGCTCTTTGGATTTAGGAACTCTGCACAGTCCTTCAACTGTCAGCTTCCTCACATTTGATGGTTCACTGCTTTTAGATTTGCTTCTGCCTGGCTATTGGTTCCTGTTCTCCTGTGACTAATATGTGGTTGTACAGTACCACTGAGAGCCTCTGCAAGGTGGTAGCACGGTGTATATGGGACCCAGAGGAATTCTGAAACTACCTTTTTAAAAAAACAGCAGCATAAAATAAATTAGAAAAGGAAAGCAGCTTTGGAGAAGGCTTGATGCTTAGAGCAGCAGCTGCAGCAAAGAGAAGTGTTTTAGAAGAAGCTTTTCCCCACCTGAGGTCGATGGGGAAACTCTTCTTCAGTCTCAGTATTTGCTCAAGTACCAGTCTCTCATCCCTCCTTCTGCCCTCCAGTCCTTGTTTCATCTTCAAAACCACCAGAGCATTATGACTGCATATTTAAAAATACTCAATATTTTAGAATTACTGGTACCCTGTTGCTGCTGCCCAATGATTGTGGCTACTCAGGAGCTGATGGAGCAAACAGCAGAAGAGCAGGAGTGTCCAAACCCTACTGCTGGTTTTCCTAGTTTTTACAGAGATAGAAAACCAACACCCTACATCCTTTTGGGGCCAGTAAGGGGTGAGTGCCATGAACAATTCACCATTAAGCAGAATTAAAGCTCCACTACTGTAATTTTAATATATGGCCACAAACTAAAAGACAGACCAAGCCAAGGGCTGCCAGTCCCTCTTTCTCCTCTCTCTTCCCCTAATGTGCCCCCAGAAAAGCACAGATCCTTCAGGGTACAATGCTTACTACAGGAGCAATCCCATGATGAATATTGCTTTTAACAGAAAGCCTTGTGTCTAATTGTACCATGGATGAGGTGGATGAGGGGGATAGAAGACTCTGCCACTTAGCATAAATGATTTGGGACAGAAATTCAGTGCCTAATATGTTTGTAAAGCATCTAGTGAGGGTCTGGGTAGTTCCTGTGCAGAGTAATAACTGCACTTTTCTGTTTCATATTTATAATCCAGAAGAGTTAGCCCTTGAGTAAGTGTAAGCTGCACTTCCATCATATTTCCAAAAGGGTTATGAATATTTCACACACCTGCAGTCTCAAAAGCACATAATTGCAAAACCACACTCAGACAGGGACTGAATAAACACTGTTGCTGATTCTTAATGAGCCATTAATCAGATGTTTAACTACAGGTAATTCCCTTGAGTCCTGATGTCCCAAGAAAAATCTGTATTCCCTCTCAGTCACAGAGAAGCAGATGACTTAAGAACAGGAAATTGTGAGGTGCAGGCTGAATGAACAGCATTGGCTTCCCGTGGCAGCTCTTAATGGTGAAAGGTAAAATTTTTAACATTTTGTTTGGGTGTCTAAGTCTCAATGCCATGAGCCATGGGCTCTAGCACCAGCAAAGGACTTTGAAGGAGCTAAAGACTTTTGTTCCAGTTTTTGAAGGGTAAATTTGGGCCAGAGCTGGCCCAAATGAAGATGCTCTGCTTGCCTCCTGTCAGTCAGACAGCTTTCCATGGAGGGGACTAAGAGTGTGATTCTTCACACAGTGTGAAGTCCCCTGTCAAAAGAATCCACTGTCAAAAGAGGGTGTGTATTCCAGCTGCATTTTAACAAGGGATGGATAATTTTATGGCCACTCTTATTTGTAGCTTTGCATGGTAAATTAAGGGTAATAAAAGGATAATAAAAGCAGGTATTTCAAAGTATACAGCAAACTCTGCAGGAGTCAGGAAGGAAATTTCTTCCAGCAGCAGTATTGTATTGTTGTTTAGCTAGACCGAAATGGACATCTCTTTCATGGGGAAAATAATAATTTCAGAATTTTATTTAAGTCCAAATAAGTCCAGTGCTATATTTTGAACATGAGTTGATGTGCTGAAAAATCATTGCTCGAAAGCACTGCAGTCTTCCACTAGAACAGCTCAACGTGTTTGAGGGGTTTTTTGACCAAAAAAAAAAAAAAAAAAGGTTTTCCTAATTTCTAAACTTGTGTCAAAACATGTCTGGTTTCACTCCCAGTTTTGCTGGCAATAAAATGTCATATTGTGCTACAATGGCTTGGTGAGTTACTGATGTTCATGACAGATCTGCTGTAAACAGCATTTTGTAAAGGACACGAGGGTTTAGGAGCTTATCCATTTCTCTTGGTAAAACAGTCACACATTCCTGTATCAGCCAACCGAGGAGTGGAGCTGGTGTTCCTCTGAGGAGCAGGCACATGGAGATGAAGCCAACCTACACATATCAGATATCAGAGGAGCTCCAGGTTATTAGCTATGGAGAACAAAAGGTTTTAGAGGCTGTCTCCATCTGTTTCTCCCTCCTGTGCCAGACACACGGTGCAGCAGACCGTGTCTTCACAGACATTTTCCAGGTGGAAAATGTGCACACAAGAAGCGTCTGCATCAACTCCTATATCTCTTCCCCAAAGCACAAGCCCCTTCCATCACAGCTGAAGGAGCCATATCCCAGCAGCAGACATCCATTAAGTCTCATTCATGCTTTTAATCCCTGCCTTTTTTTTTGTTTTTGTTTTTGTTTTTGTTTTTTTTGTGTCTGTGGGGCTGTGTGCAAGACCCTGCTTGAGAGAACAGTGGATGTGCTTGTACTATGGCTGCACTCCTGCTTGTGTTGCCCTCTTCCTCAGAGACCACCCTAGAGACTGAACTGGAGGTGGCTGTGGGAAGATTTTGGGCAGCAAGGCACTGCTTTGTTGAACAGCCATCGACCAAAGTGCTCCCAGGAAGGAATAGATGGAGAGCATGCACAGGTCTTCCTGAAGGGATCAGCCACCAGCAGAGCTGCCCAAACAAGCATATCCCACCAATGTGGCTGCTAAAGAAAGTTCAGATGATGAAAACATGCAGCATTCACTAACAGGAAGGTGCTTTCCTCATTCCCTCCCGTGGGAAGTGTGGCTTGCTGTCAGCAGACTCTGGATGTGCTGAGCACAGTCAGTGGCTCCAGCACATGGCAGTGCTGTCCCACCCTCACAGCTGCAATCACCATCTCTATTTTCCCTCTTGCCTGCTGCTGGCACAGCTCCCAGCAGCTTTCAGACCAGGCACCATCTCCTGCTGCTGCTGCTGCTGAGGTGTCTTGGTGTATGGGAAGGGGAAGGGGAAGGTGGGTTGAGGTAAAGGGTAGGAGACAACACCAACAAATGAAAGATGCACTTCTGACTTCAAAATTGCTTTTGTAGACAGAAGCATGTGCAAAACCCTGTCTGTGATTCAGTAGCATCTGTGTGGCCATTTCACATTCAAACAGGGGCAAAGTGCTCTGAGAAACTAATGAGAGCTATGCAAAAGTCTTGTTAGGCTGCCCTCAATAAAACAGCACTTTTCATCCAGACGAGAGGGTCTAGCATTCATCATTGCTGCCAAAAGAGAGCTATAAGTTTTCTTTTTTCCATCCACAAATCTTGAAGTTCACTGTGATCCATCTAGACAGTTTCTCTCTGGGAAAAAAAAAAAAAAAAAAGTGTTTTGAATTTAGTAAATAATCCTCAGGAATATTTACAGAAAATACATAAAAGCCAACATCTCCTCTAAAGATATAGTTCAGTGTCTTAAAATTAACATATGCACATGGGGTGGTGGTTGTGAATATTCTCCCTAAACAAAAACCCAGCCAGGCAGGCCAGCAGGGAGCTATGCAAATGGTGAAGATGATCTGCCTTCATTGCAGGCTTAATTTATGAACTAGATTTATTAGGTCTTTTTTACTGAGTTACTGCATATCCTACTTCTTCCTGTGTCGATAGCTGTGTCCAGGGAGAAGGCAAAAGAAATGAAAGGCAAAGGACCCAAAGCTTGGCACCACTTTGCATGTGCAAATTCAGTATTTGCAAATACCAGTGTGAAACTGGTTTCACTTTCACAGAAGAAAAGAGGCCAAAGTGGGCACTGCAGTTGAGAGGGAAACCCTCTCTCAGGGCATCCTCAGCACAGCTTGGCATTGCTCTCTTCCACACGGCAGCTCAGCCGTGGAAGATGCTCCAGGCTCCTGCCCAACACCCCTTGTTCTCCACTGCCACCCAGGGAGCAGGGGCACAGCAGGAGGAACTGGAATGGTGTGCTCAAAAAACGGTCTGAGATTGTAGCAGAAATAAAAAAATAGCAGGGAAAAATTATATTGTGCACATCTTGAGCTTCAGATTATTGTCCCCTGCTGTATGCTGGGTGCTGCTGGTATCCTTTCCAGGACATAACTGAGTGTCCTTTGCCTGTAGCTCTGCAGTCCCATAAAAAGATCCACTTGGAGACTCTGATTGCACATAATTACTTTTTTCCTTTCTAAATTGCAGTTTAGAGATTCCCCCAGCTTCTGCGCCTGACAGTTCAGGAGAATGATCTAAAGTCTAAAATCAAATTACAGACAAGTAATAGAGCTAAAACCACCTTAATGTATAATAAGTATAATGTTTCTCACACACCTAAGAAATATTCCTAGCACTGTTAGATCAAACATAATAAAATTAAGTTATGGACTGCTAAAATCACAGCAATTCAGCATCTTGTCCTTGGAACACAAAACAAGAGACACTGAGACATTAGCCCTGATCTTCAAATCATCTCCAAAGCTGTATCTATTACTGTTGAGGTTTTTGCCTGCATGCTGTGGTTTTTTTTTTTGATATCTATTTATTCTGACTACTAAAACACAGATATTTGCACTGTATTGTATTCATATGAGCCAGCCAGATAAGCACTCAGCTGCTCTGTGCATGTAAGTACAATCATTTTGCATGTAAGGCAAGGAAAAAACAGCCCCTGTCAGCTGAAATAGAAAAAAAAAAAAGAAAAAAGAAAATAAAAGGAAAAAATAGGAGTGTGTGTGAACAAGCATTCAGTGATAGACGCCTTATCTCCGAGATTGATCTCAGAGATTTTGGCCCTTCAGCATGAGATTGATGTGGAACAGTTTTCAGTTTTGACATTGTGTTGGACTCATCAGAGATGTTGCCATCTTTGCAAGGAGGGAAAGCTGGTGTCTGCCTCAGCAGGCAGCAGAGCAAAGCAGCAGAGGCTCAGGAAGCTCTGATGTGTCTTCCTTATGGGATTTCTCTGTGCAATACTTTCTATTGATCATATGTTGTCTTTTCCCTCAAAAGCCCCTGTGCCACATTTGCTGTTCTTGATCGTTTTTGGGTCCAGCTCCAAATGATATTTATTTGCCTTTAATTTCAGGGCTGTTCTGGGAGGTGCAGTGATCTCCCAAATACTTAAGGAATACTCAGGGAATTGGATGGATGATAGTGTAGGCTCTGCACACACACAACAGGGGGAAGCAGAGCTAAAGTCTGGGCTAACCTAACATGGGTATTTAAGTAGTTTAACTTTGAACTAATTTTAAAATAATGGAATTAGATTTTCTATGCTCCTAATTCTGCCTGAGTGAACAATAGAATCAAATTCCTTCGGACCACTCACGCTGCAATCCCAAATATTTAAACAGAATTGAAGTGTCACTGAGGACTGAGCCTGCCCATGTAAAGCTCTGGTGATCCTCAAGTGCCCAGGAAGGGGAACTCAAGGCATCATTTCTATGGGCACAGAATAGAACAGAATCAAGGCCTTTGTGCTCAGTAATTTTGACATACTAATGCATTCAGCTCTCAATCACCTAAGCATCAAAGCAATTAAGCTTTGGTTTTCAGCAGTGCATCCTAATTGTGCAGTCTTCTCTGCAGAGATAGATGATCAAGCTCACATGGCAGTGCAGAGCTCAGGACAGGGATATCCATCTCCCACTCAGCTCCTGCCTCTTGGTTCTTCCTGCAGAGACAGTGGTTGGTGCTCAGGGACATGTACCCTTGACCTGTTTCCCCTTCAGTGTCATTGAGCCCATTATTGGTACTGTCTGACCTTGAAACACCCTTTATTTTTTATTTTTAAGCAGATTAGGAAGAAAGCTTCTTGGAGGGCTTAAAGGACTGTATGCTAAAGATGATTTCTACAACCTGATATGGATTACCATAGTTACTCTGTCTGAGCATGGCAGCTTTCCAACTCCTCTGCCAGGAATGATCTAAAAGCTTTTCTTTTATTGTGTCTTGAGGTGAGAGTCTGGCTTTAAAAAGCTTTCAGAATTCTAATTCTTTCCTCCAGTTTGTTGGCAGGGGGAGTCCAGGGCCGCTCCATCTGATGTCTGATATCACTGATAACCCACAAACGACGCGCTCGGGATCTCTGATTGTGCATGTCCAATCACTTAGTTAATTGAGGGAGATGCAGCTCATGGCATCCCCATTATCTCTGCAATCTCCTATTCCTCCAGCCTCTTTCCAGGCATACTGTTTAGGGTTTGTGGCACTCCCTCTTCTTCATGGAACATGTGCATTTGCTAGGCCAGATCTGCAGTTAGCAAGAGCAGCAGAATGTAAAGGGCAGTCTCTTGAGTCTTGTTATCTTCTTATGCACAGTAATAGCACAGTCTGCATGCCATTCATGATTTTTATTTAATAGAGTTTCCTGGTGTGTATTTTAGGATTCATTTAAAAATACATCAGTGATGAGCAGGGTAGGAACAAGAAACTGAGCCAAAAATTCTCTCTAAACCCAGACCAATAACTGTCTTCTCCTGCCTGCAGCTGACATTTAGGAGTATTCTTAAATCATTTTAAGTGATTTTTAAAAATCACTTCCAAAAAAAGGAGTCTGAGGGAGAGACTATGGGTGGATTGCCTGATGCCAGCATGAGTAGGGTGAAGAAACTGGGTCCTAAGTTAATGTTGAATTAATGTTGATAAGTGATTCGAGGGAAACTGGAAATGGCAGACTGTGTGTGGAATATCTCAGCATTGCTTATGGCACTATTTTAATGATGAAAAATCCAGGTTTCTATATATAGCACTGATTTATTCCTTGGGATTTTAACTGGGGCTCTTTCAGGATTCCATGGACTGTGGAATGGACCACCCTGCTGACCACACCTGGGCAGGGAGCACTTCAGCACTTTTTCTATTTTATGTCTCTATTTGGCAGGTCTAAGACTGGGACAGACCCATTTCTCCTAGTCTCAAGTTAATTCTTTATCCATGAAACTATTCTTTATCCTGCTGTACTGTCTGGAAATTATCAATTATTGCTGTAGATAACAAATACTTTCTTCTTCTTCCTCCCCACTGCTTAGCCCTTTTTCGTAGTGCTGTCCTTCCTGACTTCAATAGTTGGGTTAAAGCCTGTGCAAAAACCCAAGTCATAGTGAAATGTCAGCATGCAAAACCAGTCCAAAATTCCCGGATTGCTGATACAGACATGCTGCACATTCATCCATCTCCCTCCTGAAATCAATAAGGCTCTCAGCAGAGCCTTCTAAGGGGTCCCAGCAGAGCTTTCACTGTAAGTTTTCTGCTCTGATCCATGGTTTTGGCCGAACATCCTGAGGTGCTGCCTGTGCTGCAGCCAAGGCTGCTCAGGGCAGGGGCTGCCAGGGCTGGTTCAGCCCATCAGATGCACCAAGCCCAGCTCAGGAGGTATTTTAAATACCATGAATATTTAAAACGAGCAAAAATCAAGCCCTCGAGCATCCTGCTTTTCCAAATTGTGAGAGCTGTGACCAAATACTGACACAGGTAGTTTACATAATTAAAATTAAGCCTTCTTTTCCGTTTTCCTCCTCTTCCTTTTCCAGCAGCACCCCATTTAATGCCTGTGGCAAGATTCATCACCTGGAGGCTGTTTTTTATGAGATTTGACAAAGATCATTCAGGAGTCAATATTTTGCCAAAAGCTAAGTGATAAGTCTAGTGACTTGCATATAATTACTCCTTTTCTTTTATGTCTTTCTTTTTTCCCCCTCCTCTTTTCATTGGGGCTTTGAGTTACTGACAGCAGAGCAAATGAGCTATGCTCAGGAGGTATAAAGGCTTCAGGTTTGTACTTTGCTCACTGCCTCAGCTTCATTTTGCATGATTTCTGAATAACAGCAGGAGCACGGAGACGCCGTCATGTCTTTATGTACAAAACTCACAGCTCTCCACTGAATTCCTTGAGGTTTCCTTCTTATTTGATGAGGTAGGCAACAGTGGTTCCAGCAGGACAAAATGAACTGATTTAAGGGAGCAGGGTATGGAATGGGCAAGAGGAATAGGCTCTCAGATACCTTTAGGCTCCTTCAAATAACCTGGGCTGAGTTTTGGTACAAAGGTGAATTTTGGTACAAAGAAATTTTTGTTTTTGTGAATGGACCTTAGGCAGAAACCAGCATAAAAATCCTCTTGGCAGCTGGCTCTCTTCCTACGTATGATCACCCTTCAGCCCATAAAATTACAGCTCTAGCTTTGTACCAATGTATTTAAAAGAACAGATTTATCTGGGGCCCTAAATCAGAAGCTGATGTGCAGCAGTGGCTGTGTGCTGCCAGACCAGTGCACAAATGCCCCAAGTCACAGTTGTTCCATTCTGGTAAAGCTGTTTCTGAGATTTTGCAAAGAAATTTATATCGAAGATTTTTGAGTTCGTTTGTCTGATTGCCTGGCAAGTACTAGTGAGGCTTTCTAAGCAGGTCACATGTGAAGGAGTGGTAAAAGGAACTGGGTACTGTGGCCCTGGGTCAGGCATCTGGTCCTAAAGCCCAGTTTACCTGTGAAACCTTCCAAAAGGGAGAAAATTCAGTCCTGTCTCCCTGGAAGTAAAGAGCTGCCTTGTGGCTGAGTTAATGCTCACAGGGTGGTATGAAATGTGTCTATATTGATTTCCAAGAGAAGGTTGTTATGAGGAAGCATTTCCTAAGACTCAAGGCTGGTTAGTTCGCAATCATTTTGTGTTAAATAATTCAGGAGCTGATGCAAAAGTAAATTAGTAAGTAGTCTAAACAACACGGTTTTGTGGCAAACTTTATCAAAGAGACCTAATTTTTACTCTCTGATTATATTACAAGTCAGGTTGACAAAAATGATCGTACAAATTTAGTGCATTTAGACTTTGTGAGGTGTTTGACTTGGCAGTGAATGGCATGCTGATTAAACATTAGCACCATTCAGTAACATTAAAATATGCATTAAATGGATAACGAAGTGCCTGGCAGAGCTCAAGGAGTAGCTGCTGATGGGGAATCAGAACTAAATGGACCTGTGGTTTCTGGGGCACATTAGGGTTAAGTAACAAAGCTCTCTGTTGTTTTTATCAATGGTCTACAGCAAAACACAAAATGAAAAATTTTTGCAAAGCACAAAGAACTAGAGAATGGTAGCAGTGAAGAGGAAAGAAGGCTGGCACTGGGGAAGGTGAACTTTTTGGTAAAGGGGTGAGGAACCCATCAGGCCCATGCTGGTCTGTGCAAGGGCACAGCCCTGCAGGCTGGAGCATGGGGAGCACTCATGGGATGAAGGGAGCAGTGATCCAAGAAGCCTCTGCACATCGATCCTGCTGCAATGGCCTGACAAAGGGAATTTATGTGGCCTTTAAATATATAAACAAGGGACTACTGAATAACAGGAAAAGAGGTGATTTTACTTTTATTGCAGCGCCGCTAAAACCAGGTATCAAGTAGCAAAATATTGAGTCAAAACTTTGTAAGGATATGAAAAAGTTGGGAAGTGGGTAGGAAAGAAAGGCTAAAATTATTTGAGGGTATGATGAAATGTTTTACAATAGGAGGCCTGAAAGGTTCAGTGTGTTTCATAGACCAAAAAATGGGCTGAGGTGATTTTTTTCTTTTTGTGCACGAGTCTATTCTGGGGAGAAAATAACTCTCCTAAAAGGAGAGAAAAATAAAAGAAGAGCCCATCTCTGAAAGCTGAAACAGATATTTTTAAATGAGGTGTGGGGTTGGTGAGAGTTTTTTGGAGTTTGTTTTATTTTAAGTGGGAAATGATTTTAGTCATTAGAGCACATGATCAAGAGGACAAAATAAGAGAATTTGCTTTTTGATGGCTCCAGAGTAAGACTTGCTTCTGTTCTCCACTATTGACTTTTTTGGGACTTACAGCTCTGTTCCATTAGAAATAGCTGAGTAAAATACACTGGTCTGTTATAAGGTCAAAGGAAGATCTAATGAGTCTTCCTGGTGTTTAACTTATTGGCACTATAACTGGGGATGAACACAGCAATATTAAAAACAGCCTGCCCCAGTCTCAAAAGGAAAAGCTTTCCCACTGTTATTAGCTTCCTCGTGTGTGACAGTTGTTGTTCATACATTTTTAATGTTTTAATCTGGAAAGCTCATTGACATTTTGTTCTGAAACGCGCGGTGCTGCTCCGCAAAGGAGGACATTTGTTCCTGCAGCTGCACCATCTGGGCAGGAGAGCAACAGGGCTGCCCCAGAGTGCTCTGCCCTGCCCTGCCCAGGATTCTTCAGGTGCTGGAATTCTGCACTGCCATCCACATGGTCTGTGCTGAGCTAATATCAAGGCTGTTGAGTGGCTCCAGCATGGCCAGCACTCTGCTCTCTGCTCAGAGGGATCAGCAGCAACAGGCAATGGTTTGATAGAAGTTGGTGCAAACCTGATTCCAGCATCAAGCCTTAAAGATTTGGAGGCAAAAGGAACAGCTACAGTTATGAAATGTGTCAAGAAGTGTTTCCCATCAGGAAGCAGTGAATGAACTGACCACAGCTTGGCCCAGATGTATCTGTATCTTATCCATGCTGCCAAGCTTCTGTGTCAGATATCAAAGCTGACCTTGTGCTGTGCCTGTTCTCAGGAGTGAATGTTTCCCTGCTCTTCAGCTGTTACCCACCCTGAACATAACTCCTTTCTATCCCAAAAAAACAAAAACAAAACCAAAAAACCAAAACCAAACCAAAACAAAAACCAAACCAAAAAAACCCAAACAAACCAACAAACTTTTGGATACAAATTCTGCAGCGCTCTCACTCCCAAATCCCTGCCAGGCAGGAATTGCTGCCTTTTCTCTTTCCCAGGCAGAGACCGAGAAAAGTTTTGTCTTAGATTGACCCAGCTCCAGCCTCAGCATAGGGGATTTGTTACAGATTTCCCCTTGTTCCACTCCTGCAGTGACTTACCCATTTCTAGCAACTAAACCCCAAATGCATCCACATGTCACGTTGCTGGCAGTGTCACAAGGTGCTCCAAGGCCAGTGCCTCTGAGCAGGGAGGAGGGAGTGGTGCACAGAAGCCTCTAAATTCCAAAGCAGAACTATAAAGAGCTGTAATTGTACCCAGAGTAACTTCCCTGCTATAATTCTCAGCAGGAAAACAATTACATTGCAGCAGTATAACCAGACAGACACGCTGTAAATACAAAACATCCTTTGGAAATATATGCTCCACATTCTAAATACATTTAGAGTTAAGGCAAACAACTCTTTTCCAATTGGGATTCAAGGCAGACATGCTGAGGGGTTTGGGATTTTTTTTTTTCTTCCCCCTTATGCTTCTACTTTTCTGTTTAGCAGACAGATAAAGGTGCTGTGTTAGTTGATATGTGGATGGCACTCTCAGGCTGCTGTAGGAGAAATGGCAGGGGACAGCTCACCCTCATGCTCAGTTCCTCACTCTCCCCTCTGCAGCTGGCTACTTCTGTCCTCCTGAGATGAAGGCAAGTGAGAAGGGGGGATTTGCTCGGTTTTTGGCACCAGAGAGGACAAAGCCAGAAGCACAGAGCCAGATCAGCTGCTGGTGCTGGGATGCAGCAGCTCTGCTGAGCTCGAAGGCTCAGCTGGTTCAATACCCTCAGCATGCTCTGGTCACTAGGGGAGGATAGAGGATCACAGAGCCCGTGGGTCATGGACACAGCCCTGAGGAAAATGGGAATGCTGCAGGGTCTGTCTGCCTGACATCTGCTGCTTCTGCTACAGCAGAACCCAGACAAGCAGCTGGATACAGAAAGGGAAGGGCCCATGCCTTGCTTTCTTTATACCTTTATTTGGTGGACAGGACTCAGGGTTGGTATTTGGGGCACGTTGTCTTTCCCCAAACATTCAGGATTTGATTGATGGTCGTTTTTAAGTAGTAAGATGTTGATCTGCCAGAGGTTATTTTAAATTACTGAGCTTGAAAGATGTATCTGAACTCCATTTAGAGAGCCTAAAACATATGTAGATGCAATGTTTTAGTATCTTCATTCATCTTTTGAGGGATTTTATGCAGCATATGTTCCTACACTGCTCAAAGAAGTAAAATTTGGCCATTTGCTGCTGCCTAGTCCAGCCCCTCTTGGAGAAGGGTAACTTGGCTGGGAGGGTTTTCTAGTTTCTACCATCCCTCACCCAGTTCAACAGGAGATGGGGCAGGGGAAAGCAAGGTCCTAAAGAAATGTGTTTGAAAATCTACACAGTTCTCTGGGAACAGAGATATCTTCTCCAGAGGTATTTTAAAACCATTCCCCTGCAGTGTGTTCAATGTGATGGTTTTACAAACCTACAGGAAGTTTTTCATTGGATACTTTGGGAGGGAAGATACAAGTTTATGTGGTTGTATCAGTCAGGGTATGGCTTGCAATGCTTCATGCTGCTTCTAGATGTGACTTATTCAAGTTATTCAAGTTATTGTGAGATATTACAACACTTTCTATAAGTGTCCACCCAATTTCCACTGACCAGTGGACATTTTAGCATTGTCTTTAATAAGACAATGCTGTGGAATTTAAGGATAGTTAAGGTGAGTTGAGGTTAGGAATGGTGTGCATCCACCACAAATGGAAGTATTGCCCAAGGCAGGAGATCAGGACAGTGCTTTCTCCAAAGACAGGAACAACAAAAAGTTCACATTTTGAAAATAATAACACAGGACAGAGAGAGGGAAGGAAGGAATAAAAGAGAGATCTTCCAGATTTCACAAACCCAAACCTAGCAGCACTTTACTGCAGCTCTCAAAAGTTTAGAAGTGAAGCCCATAACAGTGAAATGCATGGCTTGAGGGCCAGAGCTAAATCAGGCTCCCAGCACAGGGCAGGGGCTGTCCTGCAGATCTGTTTGTCACTGCAAATAAAGGCTGTGAAGCCAACAAAGGGGAACAGAGCTGATGTTTGACAGCCACTCTAGAGCCACAAAGCTACTTCTGCCTCCTATCTGAAAGCTTATATTGGGAACAAGGGGTAGGTTTCTCCATGCTAGCAGGTCATAAACCTGAGTTTTCCCTACATATGCCCCTTTTCCACGCTCATTCTGTCTTGCTGTGAGCAAGTAAGGGAAGACAGGTTGGGGAAGGAGATTTTGAATTTGAATAATTGAATTTCCATTTCTGATTTCAGTGAAAGCTGTGGTTTGCATGTACCAGAGCAGGAGCTTCTAAAAGCACAATCACTCCATGCACGTGCAAAAGTGCACAGACACGTACACACACAGGTATACACACCACAAATACAAACAAGCATATTCTGCTGTGCACTTGTAGAGCTTCTGCTCTGAAACTGAACATGAATTTTCTCGTGTATTTGTCTTCTCTACAGTGTCTTCATTGCAATGATTTGATTTGCTTAGAGCAACAAACAACACATGGGGTAGGTAGGGAAATAAGCAATTGTCTTTATGTTTTGCCTATATATATACCATTAGCTCCACACAGAACATGACTCACCAGCAGCAGGTGTCCTGCTGTTATGTTCAGCAGATTAGTAATGATAGGGAGGGGGCTGCTCTCCCTATATGGCATCCCAGAGGGAACCTAAAAATAGCTCAGACTTACAGCAAAGTAAAAGTATTTGTGGGCTTTGAACAAAGTCTGCTTCTGAAGGTAAGAATCAGAGCTGATCTGTTTAATCTGCCATTCCTTCTTTTTTTTTTCCTTTTTTTTTTCTCCTGTGTGAAGCTTGGCAGGGAGTTTAGAGTTATAAACAGTCGTCTTCTGTGTTTATAGAAACAGGATGGGGACTGACCAGTTAGAAATCAGTGTAACAGCATTTGCAGTCGAGGCAGAGGCAACAGGGGAATGTGTCTCTGTTAGGAACAGTTGCTTTTTTTCCCCTCCCTTTTTCTCTCTCTCTCAGTTGTTAGAGAATCTGAATGGCATATGAGCAATCCCAGCATGTGACTCTGCTCCGAGGAGCAGGCGAGCTATTGCTGGTAGTTACTCCCACCATGAAACAAGTCCAGTAAGCAAAGTTGTCTGCAAAGTTATTGCAGCAGCAGAATTTGAGAAGAGAGGAACTGTTTGTATTTCCAAGGTGTGTACAAATCAGGGTGCTGTGTGTGCTCCATGGGAGTGTGGCTGAGGAGGTTTTTTATTTTTTCAGCCTTGCTGCTAAATGTCTGTGTGTCTCTGTGCTCAGGCATATTGTGGGTAGACAACTGGCCAAAAGGCAAATACTGCTTTTCAGAGAAAAATTGTCCAGTTATGGAGGATAGCTGTATGTATATCATATTTACATGTGCATATATACATCTGCACCTAGGCATAGAGATCCTGAGCTGCTGGGCTGCAGAAAAGCCCCCCAAGCTTTGCTTTGAGCCACTGCCTCTGTGCAGCACAGAAATGGAGTTGTAAGGGCTGAGTTGCACTGCTGAAAAATGAGGTACAAGGGCTGCTCGTTACACCAGAATAACCTCACGAGCTGTGATGGATTTCCCCTGACTTTTTCGAGTGGCATTGGCAATATTGAAAACAAGCAACTTTGGTGTTGTGGAGAGGGGATGAAAATCCGACAGCCCCGCACGGGGAGGGTGTGAGAACAGCACCGTGTGTCTCACACAGGTGTGAGCATGTGTGGGCATCCTCACCAACAGCTGCCATCCCCTGACTTTGAGCCCCTAGAGGTGAAGATTTTCTCTGTGTGTCTCCTTCTCTGCCCTCATTTAGTTTTGGCACATGAGTTCCAGAGGGGTGAGCACAGCTTGAGGGCCTGGCTGTGACCCCACCCTGCTGTGGGGTGGAGGTGGCACTTGGACCATGGTGGGGACTCCCTGCCTGAGCTCCTGCAGTAGGTGCTGGAGCCCAGCAGAGTCAGGATACCAGGATACCTGGCTGTTCCTTGAGTTAGTGCTGGTTCCTGGCTAGGCCAGTAGCTCCCTTGGCTGCTATGGGGAAGATGGCAGAAACAGTCTAATTTTAGCTCCCTGATGTTGGGCCAGCTTTTCCTAAAATCAGCATCAATGGCAAAACCTACATTAATTTGAGTGGGAAAAGGACTGAACCCAAATGAATATATGCTGGCCTTTGTAATTATCTTTATTAGCTGATAGGGAAGGAAGACCTTATTCACTCAGTGCATTTCTATGGCTGCCTGGCTGTGCTCCAGTGATGCACCAGCCTGTGAGCAGACGGGCTGGGAGAATGGGATGGGAGTGCTGTATTCCTGCACGAGGGGCTGGAATCCACTGTCATCCCCAAATGATGAAATCCTGCTTATTTCAAACTGCCAGGTAATGGGGCAACACCCACAAATATGGTGGGAAGGATTCAGCTCCAGGTGCTTCTTGAAAAACTTCTCCTATTGAGTCCAAAGTTCAAAATCCTGATCCCTGTGAGGACAGCATGTAGGGTTTAGCCAGTGTTACACATTGCATTTTTAGACTGGTAAGAAGAGTGAAAATTGGAGAAAGCAGCTGAGAAACACAAGAGGACAGGTCAGCTCGGCTAAGTGCTGGGGATGGACAGACTGAAAACAAATCCTACTTGGCAGCACAGAGAATCTGCTGGGGTTGGCAGTCTGAAACCTGTTCCACAATAACTGTTTTCCAGTAAACCAATGTATTGATGAGGATAAGCAGAAAGGATCAGTCTTGATGGAGCTCTGCAGGGTGTTTTACTACATTTCTTGGTTCAAATAGCCACAGTTGATGTTCATGTGGTTTTCTCTGCTAAGCAAAATGGATATGACAATAGACAATATAATTTAGAGCTTTTTTCTCTTTCTGAGAATGAAATGCTACATGAGATTTCATTTGCTCACATTTGCATACTTATGGGGTATCCCAACAAAAATTTCCATTTTGCCAGCTCCTGTTTAGCACAGACACAATTTTGCAACTTCTTTTAAATAAATTCTCTTGACAAAATAATATTGTGGCATATTGAAACAGAGCAGACATTTCAAGAGGAGCATGCTGAAAGCACACACCTGATATCTTGGTGACAGCTCAATAAACAATTCAAGCAAGGTAGGCCCAAAATGCCACAGAAATGTAGTGCTGGTTCTGACCCTTCCATGGGTTCTCCAACGCCCTTGGATGTCCCTATTTGCTATGAGAGTGTGCACAAATGATTTGCATTTGAGAGGTCTTTCTAGCTTGTTTATTCCTCTTAATTCTTTACAAGGACATCAAGATGCAAACTATGCCAGGCGAGCTCATAGGAAGGAGGCCACCACAGTGGATGCTGTCACTAATCCTCCTGCAAAGACTGGAGCAATTCCTTGGGCTGGTTCTTTTGCTGGCCATCTGCTTAGCATTCCCTGGTGGTACTTGGGTTTGGATCTCGGGTTTGTTTGTCATTTCAGTCTCCCACTTTATTATTTCCAGAGCCAAGTGAACCGCTGCCAAAGCCAATGCAATGAGATTGCATTGTGAGCTTTGTGACATGGTATACTTTTCTTTTTATCTTGAAGCCTCAGCTCCTGGAATTAGTTGATTATGTTAGAATCCCAGCATTCGTTTAAAAAAAGGGGAAAAAAAAAAAAGAGTGGATCTCTGCTCCTCAAGGACCAAGGAAAAAGCTTGAAAAAAAGGATCTCTGCAGACTTAGCAATCACAGGCTAAATGAAAAGAGGCTTTTTTTTCTTTTCTTCCCCTCGACATCAGACTGCTTTACAGACAATCATCCTATTTCTGAGTCTCTCACTCACAGTTTTTGAGTTCTGGGTGCTGGCAAACCTGAGTAGCAGCTGTTCTTTCTAAAGGCAGGGAAAATAAGTAGAGTAATCTCTAAGAGGACCAGTTATTTTATCTTTGCCTGTGCTGCATTTCCCTCTGGCCCTGCAGCCAGTGGTCAGCTCAGCACTGGGAACCCTTTTGCAGCAGCTCCAAGAACCACTCATACCCCAGTAAGCCCCAGTGAGAAATGGAGGGACAAGAGTTTGTGTTAACCCAGGACTGTGATTCCCTTGAGGTCAGGAGCAGCAGCTGCTGCTGTCACTGACCCCATAACTTTAAATAATCTTAGCTATGGCTGTATGTGGCACATCTGAAATGTGATTAGGGCTTGCCCACTTCTGGGGTACACACTGTCCCCCAGCTTGGGGATATATTTGGGATAAAACTACTAGAGCTGGGAAGGGTCCATCATTTATATTTCAGTTTGCCTAGTGGACTGTTTTCTTATTTTTATTTTTCTGTGGGAAAAGACTGGACACATAAGACTGATTTTAACAAAAATATGTTTGTTGGTCTGGATTTTTCATCACTGTGGGCTGAGGCCTTAGGGAAACATATTTTCTTATTGCTTTTTTCCAGTAACTAAATAGAATTAGCATTCCCTGCCATTGCTGGCCAGCTGAATCCACTTGCAAATCAGTGCAAGCAGAAGACAACACCAGTTATGAAGTACTAAAAAGGGAAGTACTAAAATTAAAAGAATAACAGAAAAGAAAATGAAGACCCATAGGCCAAATTTGTTGCTTGATAAACTAACTTGATAAAATTTACAGTGCTTGATACTTGCCAGTTTTGCTGATGTGCTTTTGTTTTCTTTTGGTCTGTCAGATTTCTTTAGTTTTTTTTTGTTTTTTTTTTTTTAATCTGGAGATAAGATGAATTTTTTTTTCTTCATATAATGTACAAAAGAAATTTTGTATATAATGTACAACAGGTGGAAGGAGTGCATGTGTAGAGGCTCTGGTGAAGGGTTCTATGGTGGATCCCCTGTTCTTTAGTTGGGAAATGATTTTACAGACCTTCGATGAACCAAACCTGGCACTTAATTGAAATTTTAAGGGAAGGGAGGGTCCCAGGCCCATAAAGGGAAGGGAACAACAGCAAGAGGACATGTGATGTAAAGTTCTCTTGAACACAAGTTTAACCTGTCCTAGCAACCCCTAGTCAGTAGCTACAGAGCTTATTGCAAATTCTACCTGATACTGAGCTCCAGAGTAAAATGTGGAAGGAAAGCACTCATTGCCATCTGCTAGACCCAAAGCATTTCCATATGGTGGCAAAAGAACCGACTTTTTGGAGTACAAAAAAACTAATTTCCACTGATTCCCTCTCCAACACATGGAACTCCAAGGGAAAAGGAGCTGTGTTGCTGCTGGAGCCTTTGTACCACTCTGGGTGGCCGAGCCCTTGCTGCCACTTGGCTGCTGGGCACAGTGCTTTGGCAGGGAGAGGGATGGGAAAAACAGGAGAAGGAGGAAAAAAATCAATTAGAAGAAGGAGGAACGGAGAAAGTAGTGTCCATAGTAGGGCAGTGAAGCTGTTGAAGGGTCTAGAGCACAAGTCTTGTGAGGAGCTGGGGGTGTTAAGCCTGGAGAAAAGGAGGCTCACAAGAGATCTTACCTATTTTTACAACTACCTGAAAGGAGGCTGTAGCCAGGTGGGGTTTGGCCTCATCTCCCAAGGAACAAGCAGTAAGAGGAAACAGCCTCAACCTCTGTCAGGGCAGGTTTGATAGGATATATATAAAAAAAATCTTCACAGAAAGGATTGTCAAGCACTGTAACAGATTGCCCAGGGAAGTGGTGGGGGCAGCATCCCTGGAGGTATTTCAGGGATGTGCAGATGCGGTACTTCGGGACAGGGCTTAGCGGTGCGCTTGGCAGTGCTGGGGCAGCGGCTGGATTTGATGGTCCTGATCGTAAAGGTCTTTTCACACCTGAACGACTGTGTGATTCTATGAAATGCAGGGGGAAATGGGGGAGCTGGCTGGAAAGGGGAAAGGGGGCAGGAAAAGGGGAAAGGGGGCAGGAAAAGGGGAAAGGGGACAGGAAAATAAGCGATGGGAAAACGGGAGGGAATAGCGAGAAGGGAAGAAATGAGGACAGGGAAAAACAGTGTGGTGAAAAGGGAGAAACAGAATAAAAGTGGGGTGAAAGAAAAAAAGGAATAAAAGGGGAACGGGGGAAAGGAGAAAGAAAAAAGAGAGATCAGAGGAGGCAGCGGCGCTCCGGCCGCGCCGTGCCGGTGTCGCTGCCGCGGGTGCGGCGGGCGGAG
>WBNO01002729.1:400857-423134 GCA_013400575.1 Peucedramus taeniatus
AGCCGCCCCGGAGGCGCGGGGCTGAGCGCGGCTGCGGAGCGGGGCGGTGGGAGCCCCGCGGGATGCCGGCTCGGAGGTGCGAGGTGCTGCTTACAGGTGAGACTGAAGCTCTCCAGTGCTTCCTGCATGGATCGGTGTTTTGCCCCTGCTGGGAAAATGTATCCGGTAATGCAAACTTTGAAAGAAAAGTAAGGGGTTTTCAATGAGAGGCTCCTTTCCCTGGATTTTGCAGAATTTCTCAGGGTTGTTGGTTGTTGATGCACTTTGTTTTCTGGTGGTCTTCGTAGTGAGTAGCTAATGTAGAAGATGCCTTTTGGTCTGCAGTATTAAGAATGTTTGTTGACGTGTCTTTGCTTTAGCATTTGTGAATTTCACGTGTGATATGTAATAGGAAAAGAAAAAAGTCTGGTATAAATATATATCAGACTATGAAAGGATATAAAGCCCACGGAGCTAAGTGCTTCCTCTGAAGTCAACTTTTAAAACAGCTTCTCCCTGGGCAGTAATTCACATTTTTCAAGGGGAGAAAGGATGGGTGCAATTGAATTGTTCAAATTAAGTCAAAATGAATTGCTTAATATTCAGAGGAGTTGATGAATGGACCATTAAATCAACACTTGCATAGCGTTTCATTGAAAAGAAAAATGAACAACTCTCCATTGTGTGCTGGGCAGAATAGGTCAGCCAGTGACGTTGCTACATCAGTGTGCTGAACTGAGTCCTCCTCCTGCTAACAGATGTGTTTGCTCGGTGACATTCCATGGGCATGGGAACGAGCTCTTGTGCCCTGTGTGATGAGGATTAGCATCTGCTGTAAATGACTGTAATCGTCCCAGCCCCATCTCGAAGGAGAGAAATCTTGGTTAGGTTTCATTTGGCATAAATTAACATAATTCTGTTGACTCCTCACGTTGATGTATGTCTGTTGAGAATCCACTCCTGTATTTCAAGCTGTGTTTTTGTTTTGTTCCTCCCCCAAGGAAGGGCTGTATTTTTGAACGCCAGTTTGAGGATGAAATTATTCTGATAAATGGAAAAATAAGGGTCATTATTTTGAAACAAGATTCCTTGTAGTAAAAGCTGTTTTCAGAGCATCACCTCTCAGCAATACAGAGGATGAGCCTTCTTTCCAAACCCTTTGATTAGCCTAGGCACAACTGTTGCAATAATCTTCTTGTCACAGAAAAATTACCTTTGTCTTTGCCCCTTGAAGTCCTTGAAATCTTTGTGTTGGAATGCACTGAGGATGTTGACTGTGTCCTTATTGTGCCTTCTGGAAACTTCCAACACTTTGAAGAGTCATGGGTAGTACGCCCCTGATGTTTTTCAGTTGCACCTCTTTGCTTTGCAGGTAGCTTAGAATAGCTAATTTTGCTGAGAGCTTTTGAAACTGAAGAAGTGACAGCTTTTCTGGTTTGTGCATGTAAACTGAATATTACAAAGGGGAAATTACGGAGGTTTTTTTTTTTTTTTTTTNTGGTGGGGGGTTTTTTCTCTGTTTTTTTTTTTTTCCTTAATGCTCAGAGAAACAGATTGTCCAGGCTCCAGCTGAAGGTGGGATTGTAAATTGACTTAGGGCTTGAGAAAGCTCCCTGCCTACAGGTCATTTGGCCAAGAGAGAGAGCTGGTGTGCAGCCCTTCAGACAGGCAGGGGTGTTTATTCAGGTGTTTATAATTGTATAGAAATGTGTTATGTAATGTAGTCTGCTGCTCTTTATTTTGGGTGATGTGTATGGACCCAGCACTCCTGCACAGATCCTTTGGGTGGTGGGTTATTAGGAGGGTGCAATAGGACTTCCTTGGATGTATGGGGAGGTTTTGTGAGGAAGCAGATGGACAAGTAGATGTGTTTTCCTCATGCTAGAGGAGGTTCTGGATCTAGAAATGCCTTTAGATAGTGCCTGATGGTGGTGTGCATTTTTTAGATGTTTAGCTATTCTTAAAGGCCAGGGTAGCTGCAGGTATTTTTGTGCACCAGCAATATCGTGTTTAGAGTAGTTTTCATTTGCTTCTAATTGTCCATAGGAATAAAAGAGATAAAGTTTTTCTGAAAACCTATTGTGCCTTGTAAGGTTATCCTGCTGTTTCTGTTTCCTTGCTTACTATTTTTCTCTGAAATCATAATGCATTTCTTTAGTTCTTTTGATAAAGACTTTAACTCAAGCTTACTGGAAAATGGTCACTCTATTCTGAGAGAGTGCTGGCGTCTTATTGACTTATTTTGGGAATACTGGAGAAAAATATACAAGATTCACTTTCATTGATTAAATCCTCCAGGGCAATCTTCTAACACTGCAGTTCTCTGGGTGAAAAATTAACTTTCTTCATTGTCTGCTCCTGCTTTTATTTCATTTGTGTGAATCCCAGGCTCTGTTACCAGTTTACATCAAGTCCCTTAGGTGTGCTTGGAGTGGAAAGTGTCTCAGTGTGAAAGCTCACACACACAGTTGCTCTCTGAGTCCATTTGTCTCTGGCCACCACCAGATGCCTTGATCCTGTTGGCCCTACAGCAGTCACAGAGGATTTGCACCAGCCCATGGTTCTTTTCACTTGTGAAATGTTTCCTCAGTGATTGTAAAAAAAAAAAAAAAAATAACAGCTACCTCGATGCTTTTCCAGAGGTTTGGGCAAGATAGCACTTTAGGTGTAGCTTAATGACAAGCTTTGATTTATGAGGTAACTGAAAATGTTTGTATTGTTGGATGTGGAGTGAAAGCATAGGAGCTTTCTGCATTTCATCTGCAGCTTTTCCAGCACAACGTACAGCTAACAGCTTGTCTCTCATTGATTTTAATAACAGATTTCTGCTGAATATGCCTGGAGTAGTTTGAAAACATACTAACTTTTTGGGGGGTAGTAAGTTACTGAACACCTTAAAGAACTTTGCAATGTCTGCTTAGATAACCTTGAAAAAAATCTTAGGTTTTAGCTACTCTTTACATTCTCCCCCTGCCTGGGTTTAAGATGGATCCTCTGGGAAGGCTGATATGTTTTTTCCTTTTGGGGGAAAATGTTTAAGAGAAACAAAAGTATGCTTTCCCCCACCCACTGATCAAGGGCTGGTATAACTCCTGGATCTGTTTTGCCTGTGAAATCTTTGCCTTCCTCCTCTCTACCTCCATCAGCTGCTCTCAGTAACAAGTCATGTCAGGTGAGCTGTATCTGACTTGTTTGGAAATGGTTCAAAAGGATCCCATTGACATTACCAGGCAATGGGTCACGCTTGAAATCTTGCCATTCTGGTGTTAAGCCTTTTCTTTTTTCTTTTCTTCACTTGCACCTTGATTTCTGACACATTTTTAGCTGCTGTGAATTTGGATAGAGCTAGTGAAAAGGGATTTGGTATTGGGTTGTTTTTCTTTTTTTGTCTTTGAGAAATAGGGGATTTTATTTTTCACTAAAGATGGAGGCCTAGGGTGATTATCTGTTCTTCTGCTTAGCAAGGAAGGATAGTGGTTCCTCATGGAGGTGAAAACTTCGTAAAATCTCAGGCTTGCCACTCAGTTTAACCCTGGAATCTGATATGGATATTGGAGCTCTGTTATTTTTATTTTTTGAATTAATGATGCTTTTAAGATTGTGGTGCTGCACAGAAAACTCCCTGAATCTAATGCAGTGCAGAGTGGTAAGCTTGGTAGTATTGGGTCATGGTAATAGACCTGTTATTTCCCCTTTTGGTCCCAGAGGGTTTGTCAGGTTGGGTGCTGGAGAATTACCATGAATGCAGAAGAGCAGTGCTGGGACCACATCCAGGGATGTGCTGGCCACTGTTGGGATGAGCCAAGATTTGCTGTGACCTCCCAGCAGATGAAATGCTGCTGTAGTGGCTTCACCTGCTCCTTGCATGGAAGCCATGTGAGCAGTTAGCCTCATTTCTTTTTGGCAGTGTGGCAGCAAGGGAAAATGATTCAATTAAAAAACTTCCTGCCTTCTCCAGGGGTTTCCCTGGTCAGTCACCAGCCGAGGTTCTGCTTTCCCCACATCAGCAGAAGCTTTCACCAGCCTGGAGTTGAGCTGTGGTGTCAGCAGCCCCAGCTCAGCCCCCATCTCTGTGGGCCAGGAGGGAGCAGGAGGCTGAGCACAACTCTCTGCCCATTTCTTACTTTTTTTCTGCTGTTAGCCTGAGAAATAAAGTTTGTTCCTGTGTAATCCTGACACGACTGAAGAACCTCTTGCTGCAGGCAGCTCTGTCACTCTCTGTAGTGCTTGGATTGCTCAGCAGAGGGAGAAGAGACCATAATGCTGAAGGCATCCAGAAACAGCCAGAGCCACATTTCTCTGACAGACAGCAGAGAGGAGTCCCAAAGCCTCCCTCCTTGCTTAATGTTTTTTTTTTCCCTCTTCTCTTCTTGTTTTGAGGCTTGGAGGTAAGCTGTGATTTTTCACCTCTTAATCAAAAGTAGCTGCCTCAATGTGTAGGTTAATGGACTATTTCAGATGGCAGAGTGGGTGACTGTGATAGAAAAGATGAGTCCAAATCCAAGAAGCCGCATGCTTGAAAAAATCCCATACATCCAAGCACTTCCTAAATATTCAGGAGCTTTCCTAAATACTTACGAAGAAATGTTGGAATTGACCTTTAGTGACTGAAGCTTTACAACACATCCTGAGATAAACAAAACCAAACCAAACCCTTTGAATTAGTTGCAATTCAAGCAGCAAGTAAAGCCCATGACTCATCTCCAGGTCAGATTTTTAACTGTCGTAAATCAGTGCAGCTCCATTACTTTCCCAGGCTCTGTGCCAGTGCTGCCACTGGCTGGAGGGCTGGCCTGCTATTTTTGGGGGGGGATGAAGTTTGAACAGAAGATTGTGAGATTGTGACAAAGTTGTGGAGTTTTGTTTGGTTTGGATTTTTTGTTTGGTTTGGATTTTTTGTTTGGTTTGGGTTTTTTGTTTTGTTTTATTTTGGTTTTTTTTTTTTCTGTTTGGGTTTTTTGTTTGTTTTGGTTTTTTTCTGTTTGGGTTTGTTTTTTTTTTTTTTTTTGTTGGAGTTTGTTTGGGTTTTTGTTTGTTTGGGTTTTTTGTTTGTTTGGGGTTTTTTGAGGATGGGAAAGATATTTGTTTAAAGAACAAAGCCTGTGCTCAGGCTAATAGACAGCATTGCTCAATAGAGATTTGCTCCCCTGAAGCATATTGTGAGGAGATCCAGGAGAATGAGACATTTGTTTTTTTGTTGGAGATGTTGGTTTAACGTGATAAGAAAACAGCTGCCAGATAAAAGCAGGATGCTAAGCATGAAAGGGAAAAAACCCAATGGGAAGTTCCTGCAGTTTGATTGAACAAATTGGTGTTGTGGAGACCTGGCTCATTCCCTGTCGTGGGTGATGTGGTCAGCTTTGGGGCTGTGCTCTTCAGAGCAGTGTTAGTGCTCCTACAGTGCTGAAATTAATGAGGTGCCATTTACTGAGGGGATGAAGAGGTGGAGCAGATTAAGCTGTTGTCCCTGGTAGAGGCAGCTGCTGTGGGGCAGGCTCCAGACTTTCCCTTGCACAATCAAAGGGCATGACCTGACTGCCCTGGGCACTTCTGAAATAAATGTGTTCTCTTAAAGCATGAGCCAAGAGCCCACAGGGGGTGAGGATGAGGGTCTTAACTCTCTTTAAGACACGGAAATGTGCCTAACAGGCAGATGTGTAATGTGCTGTTAGGAAAGCAGGGAGGAGCATTGTTGAGAGATGCAGGTCACCCAGGGAGGACCAGTTGATGAAGGCTTTCCCATCCTCTGCACTGGAAATCAAACCAAGGCCAGCTCTGGGTTTTCTTTCCATGTTCTTCCCTTTCCTCCAGACCAGTTATGAAGAAGAGTCTGTGTTCATCCCTGCCAGAGACCAGGCTCCATCCCTGATTCCAGCCCTACCTGCATGGGCTTCTCAAGCTCTGCTCAGGGCAGGCAGAGGGTGACCAGAGGGAGCTGATGCTGTTTAACAGCCCAAGAAACACCTCTCTCCTCAGGAGAGTTTGTCTCTGCTGGATAATGAGCTCTGCTTTGCTCGGGACTGAATTGCTGTGGTAGGGATCAGAGAGAAGCACAAATGAGGATGCAGCACTGGGCACTTCCTACAGCCTCTTCTCTACATAGCAAACAGCTAATTAACTGGGAGCTGCTGGGCTGCTGCTGGCCTGGCTTCCTGTGGAAGAATCCTGTGCAGTTTGTCTTGCTCCAGTAAGTTTTTGAAGTCTTTCAAAACTGTGCATTGCAGCAACGCCCCAGCTTTTATTCTGACTTTTAGGGTTTTGCAAGTGTGACATCTGTTAGTGGAGCTGGGCAGTGAAGCTTCAGCTGAAGGGAGAGTTGGTCAGGTACAAAATGTGTAGCCATGGATTGGGGTTTGAGAGCCTTTCCATGACTTACAAAATAACCTGCCAATGTCTCTGTTTATATTTGAAGTACAAAGTCATTTTTGCAGAAAGCATAAATGTTTTTTTGGGTGGCATGGGCAGCCTCGCTCCTCTTGCAACTTATTTTATGGCTGTAAATGGGATGTAAGTGGATTTTCTGCCTTGTACTGTCTGTCTGAAGGAGGATAAAATTCACTGTTGTTACTGTCATGCTCAGGTGAAACAGTAACCCTGAATTTTGGCAGTTTTACCTTATGAAGTTCACAGATAGTGCAACTTCAAAATTTTATTTTTTAGTGTACATGACTTCTTGAAGAAGTGAAGCCAAAATATCCTTTAAATCAAGAATTTACCTTACTTAACCTGACTACACTACAGAAAAATCATAGCCCCCACAGGGTACAGCTCAGTTTTCTGCTTACACGTTGCTTCTGAAGAGCTGAATTATTTTGGAATTTTTTTTTCACAGAGATTGCAGTAGTGGTTTGCAGGAAATCATTAGCTGTATTACTGTTTCAGTATGGGCACTGGGAAATCCACTTTTATCTGTTCCTGCTTACCAATGTGCTGCAAAAGGCTTGCCTTGCATGTACTGAAACATGATTAATTTGGGGGGGTAGTGATGAAACTGCAGTGTTTTGTTAGGTTGATTATTTTATGATCTGCCAGAAATGGATACTTGGAAGGAGATATTAGATCTGAACAAGATATTCAAGAGCCAGTAACTGGTTTGAGTTAGTTAATAGGGAATAGGCCAATCCTGCTGCCACTGGTGTCAGTGAAAATACTGAGAGTGAAGTCAGGCATGCAATAATTAATTACCTACAGGTGATGGTTTTTGAAAGTGTGAATAAAAGATTTGAAGTGTTGGTTGAATTGTCTGAAAACTAAATTTGTAAGATATTTCCCCCCCCTTCTTTCCTTTGTTGTCCTTCTTTCTGTCTGACTTCAGCAGTGGATTTCTGCCTGCTGAGCAGGGGGTACTTCTAAATTCCTCTGCCCAGGCTGGTGGATTTGGCAGTGTGGCCCTTATGCAGGCTGGTGTTATACACCCTTGCATGTTTAATTTCTCTATTTGAAAGTAATCTTGAAGGTGGGTATTTTATTGGTTTAGGGAAAAAGGACCTACACCCTGATTCCTGAGTGTTACAGTAATGAAGATTTTTGGAAACAGATATTTCCTGAAAGAGCTTTGTGAAGTCAGAGGTGAATGATTTTAAGTATCATGTTTAACAGTTGTCTTATTACTGACATGGAGGATATTATAGTTATTATAGTTGAGTCAGATATTGAAAAATGGTGCACTTAAATGTCTCCATTGTTCTTATTTTCAACAGCACTGTTCTGAACTGCCTTCACTGAAGGCTTGAAAGGAGATAGTGCCTGTGAGGCTGAACTGGTGTTTGTGGGAATAGTTGAATCTTTTGAAAATAATACAAAGCATGGAAGCTTTGTAAACAGCAGAAGTGTTTCTTACATGATTTTGTGAATTTATAGCTTCTATGTAGGAATTTTCTCAGCATCAGAATGTCCAGCAAGCCAGGATTTTTGTCATTTTATTGTATTTTTGGCTCATAGAGAGGAAGAGACATTAAGAGCTATGGGGAGATTAAAGAACTAAGTCAAAAATGATTTCTGCAAACTTTACATCTTGGGCAGTTGATGGTTACTCATGAACATGGTGTGAAAAGCTATGGTAGGGGTGGAAATTATGCTTTTAGGGACAGGGTCTGCCTCATGGGGCTGGCTCCATCCTTGCCTATTTTCCAGGAAAATAAGATTTGATTTTCAGGTTGGAAAAGGCTGTTTTAATGGCACAAAACGACTTGGTCTTCTTGTGCTAAGCAAGAATGTTCTTACAAGGATCAAAATACTTATTTTTTGGCACTTCTATTTTCCTTCACTTATGGGAAGCTTCTGATCTGCTTGAATTTGGCTTTTCATCTAGCTTGGACCTGAATCTTTGGGTTACAATAACATAAATTGTCTAATGGACCTGGGGTGCTCCAACCCAACCTGAGCCTATTATTTGGTATTTTAGATGTTCAGTGCTGTTCTTGTGTATACTCTTTATACACAAAAGTTGTTTTTCCTTCAGCTTGTGGAGGAAAAAAACAGAATGTGCAGCTTTTCAGATGGAAATAGAAAATACAGTGTTCAGCTAGGTTGAACCCATCCTTTTTGGGATAGGAGATTGCTCTGGAGGGTGTTTTTTCTTCTCTAACTTATGAAGCAATTTGAGTCTAATCTACTTCATAATTTCAAGCCTTGTATGATATTTCCCATTTGTTACCCTAATAAGACCAAAGGTAAAATTTTATAGCACATTGTGAGCTGAATGGTCAACGTCTTATTAAATATCTTTGCTTCCAGGGCAGGTGGAAATGAGAGAAGTCTCTTGCAGATCACAGCCCAATTAATACAATTTATCTAAACATGCTCTGGCTTATCCTACTAACACTTCACAGGGAAGTAGAAATTGTCCTTTCTGTGTGTTCTACCTCACAAAAAAATAAGAACAATGCAGGTGGTCAGAAAAAAGGCTCATGTAGCCCAGCATCCTGTGTGTGGTATGGATCCCACCTGGGTGGGTTGGCTCCTCTTCAAGCTTTAAAGTCCCAATGTACTCCTACTTCTGATGCATTCTTAGCAAAGTGAAGCTTTTCACTGTTCAGAAATAATTTTGGTCTTCTGATCCATCACATCATATGATGTCTTCATATGTTTTCTTTTAAAGCTAACATAAGCATAAATTGATGCCTTTTTAAAATGCAGATAATTAATGAGTTTCTGACATGGTATTTTGTATTTCAGCCTTGGTACCTTTCCCTAGAAGTTCCAAAATTATTTGCTTATTATTTTTGGGTTTCTACTGAGCTGATGTTTCCAGAAAGCTGTCTGGAGTGACTACATCTCTTTTCTGCATTAGAACAGCTAATTCAGAGTCTGTCAGTCTATGTGGACAGTAATACTCCTTTATTTCAGTGCAATATTTTGCATTTATTAACATCTAATTTCTGCTGTCATTTTGCTGTCCAATCACAATGTCTTGAGACTCCTCTGCAGCTTCCACGTCAGTTGTAATTTTGCCTACCCCTAATTGTTGTGTCTTCTCAGTATAGTTTGGCATTTCATTGCCTTCCTGCCCCTTCTCAGGCCAGGTATTTGAACCAGTACAGGTCTTAGCACAGATGCTGAGGTGATGTGTTAACAGCCTCTCGTTGTTATGACAAATGATGTATTATTTCTTTTATTTCCTTTTTTTTTTTCCAGTTGATGATCCATAAGATACCCTTGTTTTCTATCCTACAGTAGTCTACCTTTTTTAAGGCTCTTAAGATTCCTTGAGATTCTTTGCTGAAGGGTTTGGGAAAAGCTCCATGTACTGCATCAGCCACCTGCATGTCCCTGCAGGCCATGTCCCTTGTTGACTCCTTCAGGGAATTCTAACAGATTTGTTGTGCACGACTGCTCTCTGCAAAATATCTGACTCTTTCCAGGTATATAATGCACCCACTTGTTCAATCCTTTATTAGATTTTCTATCAACTCTTCTGGTATCCAAGTTAAAGTCAGTGGTCTGTATCTTTGAACATTTGGCTTTTTGATGAAATGTTCATCTGTGGGAAGACAATGAAAGAAGTGGAGTATGTTTTTTGCCTGATATTTTGTGGGTATAGTGTTTTTTGGGAGGTTTTGTCCCACTCTGAACTGTAAGGTTACAGCTTTGTTCAGAATCAGAGATTGTGGAAATGAGGCATGGGCATCACTGCCACATCACCACGGTGTTACCACGTTACACTGCATGACACTGCCAGATTTCACCATGGAAATTTTCAAAGCGGCGCCCTGGGGTTTACAAGATCGACTTTATCAATGGTAATAAGCTTTAATCTATTTATTGCAAGGAATAAATCAAACACTAGAACTAATGTGGACTGAAACCAAATGTTGTATTACAGTTTTAAGCCTTTCTTGTATATACAATTATCAAGACATAGGGCTGTCTGCATGCCCACAAAAGGAGCTTTAATTTCACGTTTTAAAGGTTCCAGAAATAAATTTGCAAGTTGGAAAGATACTTTTGTTTTACTCTCTGTGTTCATTGCTCTACAAAACCCTAACAGAATGGCATTACTGCAGGCTTCTGACGCCAGCATTTGTCACTAGCCTTGTACTGTGACTCTGTTTTATAGAAAATTTAATGTTAGAAGCTTATCTATATTCTCAGCAGGAGAATCTGAAATATATATATGAAGCCTTGTAATGAAAAGCCATAGGAGAAAGCTACAGCCCTTGTAAATAGCCACCTCAAGAAGGGCTGGCTGGCATTCCAGGATCTTTTTTGGTTTGCACTGTGGGTCTCTCCTGAAGCACCAGGTTGTGGTGAGTACCTGTGACCTCATGTGCCAGGGCTAAGGGAGCTGCCAGCCCTTTCCACTGTGGCAGGAGAAAGCATTTACTCACTAAACTGTCATCTTCTTCAGCAAAGGTTAGGGAAGTCTTGTCCATGGGTTACAGGACTGTCAAATGTAGATCAGCACGGTCTCCAAATTTTGTCTCATCAAGGATTTTCTCTCTGGTCCACTGTGGTGATCTTGCACTTAAAAGGCTCATTTGTTGTAGATGAATATATTGTCCTCTTAAAGATGAAACCTGGGCTACCTGTCTTGTGAGTGAGCAGATTTTGAGGCTCCTGTAATAGTCTCAAAATCTCTTGAAACAGCCAGTCAGTGGAGGACCTGGACATAAAATTAAATGATATTTCCACTTAATTCTGTTGTTCTCCCTTCCATTCTCTGTGGGATTTGCTGTGCTTCACTTGCAGTTAAAAGTGAAAAAGCTTTTGTCATTCATTGAGCAGCTGTGCTCTTAGTCCTGAGCCATTTTAGGGTTGTGGCACCTGAAAGGAATAAAATTTCCACAGTTCCAGTCATTTGGTCCCGAGAAGGCAGAGCCCTGAGTGGGACAGTAGCTCTTTATGTTCTTTGACCTCACTCTTGGTGGCAGAAGTCCTTTACAAGTGCAAACTGTCTGTGTTGTGCCTTTGTGCTTAGTCCCCAAAACTGAGCAGGGTGTCTCTGGCTGCTCCTTGCTGTGCTCCTTGTGTCTTGCAGTACCTGAAATTCAAGCCTAGGTTTATTCCAAGTGGGTGGCTGCTCCATGGGGCATCTTTCCAATCACATAGGCTTTAATCTGGTGCCAGCAGAAGATAATTTATTTTTTCCTCCACGCACTGCTCCTAGGACATTGCTTGAGCAAAATCGTGTTTTCTTTTCTGTTTTCTCTCACACCTTAGAGGAAGTCATGGGTTTGTTTTAAGAGGACTCCCAAAGACAGAGGGATGGAAAGAAAGTTGACAGAGACAATTGCGGATCACAAGAAGCTCAGCTGAGCTCAAGTTACAGATGAACCTGCAATTGTCAGTGCACTAGTTATGCCTCCAGCCAGCCAGTGTTGGTCTGCTCCATTTAATTTCAGAGCTAACTTGTTGTCTCAGTGCTGTACTTTAGGATCCCCCATACATGTGACCACTGGTTTAACTTTCACTTGTAAAGAGAGTGGAAATACTATGGGCAGGTGGAAATAAGGCCTGAAGTGTGACTCATTCTTGAGTGAGGTGAGTTAAAAGCACATTTCAGAGGAACAAGAGAAGGCAGCTCACCTGCTTCTGAGAAGGTCTAGAGCTGTGTGGCAGCTGAGAGGAAATTCCTGCTGCTCCACTCATGGAGATGGAGAGAGCCCACTTTGGGTTAGCAGGGTTACTTGTGCAGACAGTTCATGGTGCTCGAGCCTTGCTGGTGCTGCAGTGACTTGGAAGGGTGACAGGTCCCAGAAGCATTGGCATCTGTGTGTGAAGAAACCCTCCAGATTTCCTTCCTCACCCTTGTGATGTCTTGCAGAAAAATTTAAATGCTTCACTGAAGGGAGAAACCACTGAACTATTTTTCATCATTGCAATGCCTTGATTTCCCACTTTGAAGTGTGCAGGGCTGATGGTCACATGGGTGTGAGCAGCTTCTTGTTCCAGGCTGCCCTGCCCAGCTGTTGGCAGGGCTGGGCAGTGCCCTGGCAGCTGCCTTGGCATGAGGTGTGTGGGATGTAAGCTGCTTTTTAAAGGTGCTGCATGAATATTCACTGTGTGCCAGGTGCTGGAAGGTGCCTTCGATCACATCTGATCTCGCTGGGTTTCACTGCTCTTGTATAAATAAAAAATCCTTGCCTCAGGTTTTTTACACAGCAGGGCTGATATTGGCAGTGGTGCCTTGTTAAAATGAAGGAGTGTCTGTCTCATTACAGATAATGTGAGCCCAACCTGCATTTCTGCTTTGTGACAATACACTGCACCAGATGAAAGTCCAGTGAGAGTTATGTGCAAGTTCAGAACTTTATTACTGTTTCTCAAGAACCGAGAGTGTTTGTTAGTTGGTGAGAGATGAAAATTTGATATTTGCTTTCTTTTTAATTGTACTGTAATATAGGAGTTGTTGCAAAGGATAGACATGCCAAGGAATTACAAAACCTGATTGATTGACTATTTTTATAATGCAGTTTGCATTGATGTTCTCCTTAAAACAAGTTCTCTGGTTTTGGTTGTAGGCATCCTGTCAGCATGAAGTTTGCTTTGTTTGTGTTTATGGCAAGTATGTATCTTTGTATTATTTTTAGAGGCTGAAAGATGAAGTATATGAATATCATGTACTGCAGGTAGTTGATTTATGCTTGTGGATGGTTCAGGGTATTGTGTACTTTCATAACAGCATTGCCCTCACCAAAAATGAGACAAAACTCTTGAAACTGTTCTCACTACAGTTAAACAAGAATTAACAACAGTATTAGGTGTCCAAACCCCTCTAGCTTTTACTAAAAGCAGCATGGCCAATAGCTGTAGACACATGCAAGTTCAGATATCTAATTTGGGAGCCTCAAGGCCACATACAGTCACCAGAGCTGCCACAGGGTGATTCAAAGCTCTGAATTTAGAGCCTGATTCTCTCCTCTTGACTATGTGAGGAATTGAGTTTCTTGACTTAATGTTTAAATTAGCTGCCTAGATTGAATTGATTCTCCACTGCTCCTCTCTGCTTGCCTTTCGCTGTTTCCTCATTCCTTTCTCTTGTTTTTAATTTTTTCTTTTTGAAAATTATTTAGTAAGTGATAATGGATATGGATAGTGGATTCAAGTGATAGAAAATATACCTAAGGAAACTGAGAATGGGAGCACTTTCCTCTCTATTGAAAAATTGCATCTTGTTTCCATTTTGAGCTTTGGTAGATCTGGCTTTGATTTTTCAGACACTGGAACTCTGCTAGATGAGGGAGCCCTGTCACAGGAGATGTACTTTCCATGTGCAGGAATTACCTAGCTGTAATTAGGTTCCTTCACCTTTCTCTCATAAATTAAATATCCTTACTTCCTTTATTCTCAGGCATTTCATTCTGATTAATAACCAAATATGGTGGTACTATTAAGCTGCTCCAGTCTCGGTGTATTTTTATAAGCATTGTGCCAGCACTCTGCACTAGTGGTGTATGTAGATAATGTGGGAGAGATGGGGAAACTTTTGATGTGGGGACACTGCAGAACTGCCTGTAGTGTCATGGTTTGAGAGGGGTTGGGGGTCAGTGGACATCCAGTGTTGATTGTGCATTGAAGAGAAGTCCCCAGTGCAGTGGGGTCAGTGATTGCAAGAAGCTCCTAAGGATAAAACAGAACACTTGCCACAGGGAAAGCAGCTGGAGGGAGGAAGGAAGGACAGGTATCTATCACAGGAGTTTCCTCTTTTTGTCTTTTATGTCTTTCTGGTGGCATTGAGATACTTCCCAGAGAGAAGAAATAAATGGAAAAAGATATGGTTTGATTTCTTCTTTTTTTTTTTTTGCAGGCTTTTTTTGTCCTTCCACAAAAGCAAGAATTGTTTGTGTTGTTTATAACTGAGATCTAGTAATGCTGCTGTTTCTGGCTTGCCAGCTGGAGGGACCCAGAAGGGAGTAGCTCCTCTGCCCCAGCCCACCTCTGCAGCCTGGGCTCCATTCCCAAGGCAGGAACACATTTCTGCTTATCCCATTCTCACTAGCAGCTGAGCTCTTCTTCTGTTTGCAAAGACAGGAGTTCCTTTTCTGTCACACTCATTTATTTTGAGTCGAGATAGTGAAATCCCAATCTTCTTTTGTGTTTCCATCGGCCTGGATGACAGAGCCGTCATGTTCAGGGGAAGGAGGCTCAGATAAAGCAGCTCTGGGTTCCTGTGCCTGAATTTCCCCCTGCACAGGGCTCTGTCCTCTGCAGCAGAGACACAGATGTGTGAGGAAGCAAAATCAAGATTCCTGACCAGGCTGCAAACTGAGCAAGTCATTTCTCAGTTTCCTGCCCTTTTTTTTCCTTCCCCAAGGATTACAAAGGTGTGGAACAAGCCATGTGAAAGGTTGTGTATTTCCATTGAAATCAGATAAAAACAGAAGTGAAAGTTAATATGCAGTTTTGTAGCAAAGCTGAGAGAATAAGTGTTGTCATTAGGATCATAGAAAAGTCAGCACACCAAAAATACTAGGATATCAAATTAATTTAAGTTATGCAGAAGATGACCAGTCCATCCTCTCGTTCCCTTTCTGTTTGCATCCTGGCTCATGCAATTTTCAAGGGTTTATTTTAACTATTTACATGGGTTTTAATTTTTTTGTTGCTTTTCAAACTGATTTAGGCTAGACATAACTGTGCATTCCCTTCAGGAAGTTTTTGCTAAGCATGCCTGGTGTTTAGTGAATAATAATGATCAATAACAGAAAATTAAATCCAAGGGTTGTCTATTCCTTCGTCTAATTAACCCTGAGAATTATCTCCCTGTGTTACAGCCCTCTCAAGCAGGATGAGTGAGGTGCACAGGTAGCTTTAGTAACAACATGGCACAAGCAGCTTAGGACATGTTTTGATGGCTCTTTAGTATTTTGGATCAGTAATACTTTCTTGGCAGCATCGAATATGGGGAATGCATAATCTCTCTGAGCAGCCAATTAAAATGACTTGGATGGCAAGTTCTTCTCCTTTTTCCTCTTGTGTGTGGCTCTACCCTTCCCATCAAAGAAGTTGTATCTTAATTGGCAATCCCCCTGCATCTGCTCACTCTGTCACCCCCCACAGAGAGGCACAGTGCTTAATTAAAAGGGAGTTTGTGTTTGTTTATCTCTGGAATTTCGCTTGTGCTTTTGTAGAGGTTTCAAAGGCGTTTATAGAGACCTTGCGAAGTAATTAATCCTGTAATATTATTACTTTTTAAAAAAAGTAAAAGAAGAAGAAAAAAAAGCTGAGTTCACACGAGATGAGAAGAAGCCCCAGAGTTGCCAAACTTGGTATGGATGTTGGAAAGTGACCCACCAGAGGAGTCAGTCCTCATCATGTGAGGGTGATATAACCACCATGAAATGTGGTGGTTTTGCTGCACCATTTCTACAATGTCCTTCTCCTTGTGAAGGTGGGGCTGTTTCTGGAAGTGGCAAGGTAAATCTGCCATCAGAGAAACTTTAATTTATGGCTACTCAAATGAGCTTTCTATGGGGGAATGTGTTGTAATAATGAAAAATACTGAAATCAGCAATTCATTTCTGCAAAACCTGTAGTTTTATAACTCTGTCTCAGGCCCTTTGGAGTGATGTCTGATCTTTAACTCTCTAAATTACTTGCAGAGGAGTGCATACTTTTGTCATCAAGGTTTTTGTTGAAATCACCTCTGAAGTGCAATGGGATCCCCTGAGAGAAATGTGAAGTTCTTCACTTGGCTTCAGATACCAGTGGTCTGGAAAATACTGCTTTTCATTTTAAGAGAAAATGAGCTGAATGAGGTTCTTGGGAGCAGCATTTTCCCAATGCCATGGCTTTTTTGCTACCTCATATCCCTTCCTATTGTTCTGCCCAGAGGAAGGCACATTGCCAGGGATCCACTGGCTGGACTTTGGGAACTGCTTGGAGAGCACAGTCATCCTGCCAGGCTCTTGCTAGGATTGGACTGACCTTGAGCTGGGAAAGCTGCTCTGTACCCACCTCTTGCCCATCTCTTCTCAGGCTGAGGGGTTCAGCTTCTGCCACGCCAGACATTCTGTGGCTTCAGCCCTCTGTGAAGCTGAAGGGTCTTAGTATTTCACACCATTTGGGTTTAGAAAAGATGCTTAAAATCAGAGATAAAATATATAATCATTCTGAATTGGGTTTCTTCCCTCTCTCTTTCCTCCCCCTGCCAGTTGCTCGTTTGCCAAGGCTGAAATAAAGGCAGTGATGGCACAGCTGTGACTGGTAGCAGTGGCACATACATATTTCATAGACTCATAAGGGACACTGTTGGAGTTTATCTTGCATGAAACAATGCTGACATCTCATGATTGGAACCATGCTACATGGATGGGCAAGGAGTAGTGGTGCATAACTGAGACTGCTCTGGCATGGTTGGAAATGTGTGCAAAGTTGGAAATGCTATTTGAATAGAAAGCTGCTGAGTGTTTGGGATTGACTCAGTGATGTCCTTTCACAGTGACTTGCAGGGCATCTGGCACAAAGCTGTGGTTTAGTCCCTTTTAGACTTTGGCAGTGCTGGACCATGAGCACAGCATGCTCAAGGGGACAACAACAAAAATAAATAGTGAAATTGAATTTATGCTGGTGGTATGGGCCAGAAATAAAGCTGCTGGATAGATCAGTAAGAGTTGTAGCACTTACTCTACCTCCACTGGTTCATTAAATATGATGAATCTAAGCAAAAAAGGTCACACTCCTGCTTTTTCTGAAGTTCAGAGTGATCTTGCTAAAGTGGGCCTGTATTGAGCTCTCTGGTGTGTGGTAGGAGCAGGGATTGGAGCATGAAGTAGAAAGTATTTAGATATGATGTACTGTAAGCTGTGTTTCTGCTCCCCTGAGCCAGAGAATTTAACTGCATGTCTAATGTAGTTAGTGCAGAGGCAAATCAGTCCCTTGCTGTGCTCACTTGGATGGGGGAGGAGGAAGTCAAAAATCAGAACATGAATTGCCTGAACTTTTGGTGGTATTTTCAGTTTTGTTTGTTTGATTCCTAGGAACTGGGGGGAGAGGGTGTAAAGAGAAGCTCTTCTGGAGTGGAAATGCTATAAAAGGAGTAGGAAACCATTGAAGGAATGGATTTTCTGTTTGCTTTATGCACTCTGCTTTTCAGTTCCATTAGGACACATTAGACTCATGAAGGTGACCAGCAAAATTGTCTTGACAAAGATTTCTGCAAGGAGATAAAAATAAATAAGTTAGCAAAGAGTGACTGGAAAGACCTTACCAATTACTAGTTCTTCAACCTCCTTACTTAATTTTCTTGTGAGCTAATATGATAGGAGGAGGAGGAACACACCTTCATCAGAATGCTGCACAGGAGAACAGGGTTGCTATTAAAAGCCCAATAATGACTTGTATCGGTTTATGCAGATTTGCTCTGCTGGGTTACTCTGTGCCTGGCACTTGGCAAAGCACAGATAACATTTAAATCAGGCAGTAAGTGTAATTAAGTACTACCCTTCAGCGCATCTCTCCTTTTAAGACATTTTTATACACCGTGATTTAGAATATGACAATTGGGTGAGATTAAAGCAGCAAATTGTGCCTATAAAACAAGCCCTGAGAATAGCAAGGGACTGTAAAATTTTATAAAGGGGAATACAGCACATGCCTCCAATCCGATAAAACTTTTGTGAGCTGGGAGATTAACTGTGAAATACAAATAAGATGATACAGTATGCATAGCATTCAGATAGTAAATTACTTGTTATTGTAACAACTTATTCCTTCTACCCTGAAGAATTTCTTACTTAACTTTTCCAGAAAATCTCACCGTGTGAATGATTCATTAACTCCTGGAGGTGTGGAGGGAAGGTAGGAAGTCAGACAGCAGTGATGTCCCTGTAGGGAGAGCAGCGGTGTAAATGTGGCATGGAAGATCATCTGTGCTGAAACACATGCAGTCAAGCTTGTGATTGGTTTCCTCCTCAGCTTCAGTGGAGTTGTATTTGCAAAATGAAAAAAAAAATTCCTTCTCTTATTTCAAGTCCTTAACAAGACCCATTGGAAGGTTTTCTTGGGGAACAAAAACGTTGCTTTATGTGAGAAGTCTGAAATTTTGTTTTCTGTGGGCCTTGAGTGTGTTTGGCTGATTTGGTTCTGCTGCACTTTGAGTGCATCTGAGCTTCACTCAGCACACCTGAAAAAGGCTGTGAGCCTTTTAGAAACTTCTTACTTAATTTGTAACTCTCAAACCTAGTGGGTCACAAGTCACCTCGACACATCACACCGGGGTTGTCACTGATAGCAGTGAAGGGCAGTGACTCCTGTGATATCACTGGTCCCAGAGGCTTCTGCTATTCATCAGATGTTGTGTTATGGCATTGTCCTTCACAGTCTTATTGATCTCACATTTTCTCCCTTTCTTTTCTCTTCGCACTAATCCTCCCTCATTCAGTCTTGCAATGCTTTTTTTAGATTTTTAAAATTGATTTCTTAATTACCCTCAATTGATAACTTCATTGTTCTTTATTAAGAGCCATAGAGCCTGATGATACTCATCTTAAATGTCTGGTGAAGGCATGTAGAACCCAAAACCCTGCTCATTTCTTCCCAGCTGTATTAGCTGTACACAGAAATTGTGTTGCATCGAGCCCCTTGCATGTCAGTCACGTTAGAAGGAAGATTGTGCATGTGGAACAGGGAGGAGGATGATGGCTGGTTTTCTTACTGTCTATTCGTCTTTGACCACCTTTGTTCTGCATAAAAGAACCCAAACAACTTTATGACACTTAGTTTTAATGATGTATTATGTAAGGAAATAGTAAAACTGGAAGGAGAGGTTTGAATTATTCTGGAGAAGAGTATTACATTTCAGTAATAGGACAGTTGGGTTTTAAAGGCTGAGCATCACTGCGTTATGAACAAAATATAAGGCCAAGCCACGGACAAATAGCAGAGTGAGGAAGGAAATGGAGAAGAAATAAGTAGGAGCCTCTGATGAAAACACAGCTGCATGGGCAATCAAGCATTTTGGGGGCACATGTCATGCTCAGCCCTTGTTTTGATTGGGGGGATGTTTATATATGTCTGTTGCTTTTATGCTTGACTTCCTTTTGACTTTCTGATTTATTATTCAGTACCATATTTATGTTTGAGATTGTTTTGATATTGTTAGGGAGATGTCAATACTTCTGAATCAACGTTAAAAACATTCTGGTTTATAGAAATGTTGACCTTTTCTTCTTGCTTGGTTGGAAAAGTCAGTTCAAAATGGTAAGGTTTTGTATAGAATGGAAATTCTCTTTTCTGTGTGAAGCAGGTGCAGCCAGAACAGGTGCTCTTGTCCCACCACTGGTCCTGTCTTTCATCCTATCTTTTTCTCCTGGGGAAGACAGGAATTTGCCTCTCCATGTCCTGTTGCTGCTGGATGTCCAGGAAGGTCCTGGGTGGATTCATTGCTGCAGCTCCTGCTGCAGTTCCCTCAGATCACACCACCAGTGTCTTGCTGAATCAAACCAGAACAGTTAAAACATTTCAAAACATCTGTAGGAAGTCATTAGCATAGAAAAGGCTTTTGCAAATGGAAGTCCCAAATGTTCTAGGCGGTTCTGACGAGCTGTCAGCGCGCAGCGCGTCTCTCCTGGTCCCGGTGGGAAGGCAGCTGCCTCTGGCACCCCTGCACCACGGCTGCTGCAGGCAGAGCTGTTGCACTGATTTTTTTTTTAAGTTTTATTAAGCCTTCTGATGTTTACATTCTTTGCACAAACTTTTTCCACGCACTTTATGGAAATAACTTGTTGTTTTTCATTCCTTTATGGGGGACGGGCAACCTGATGGACAGTTGGGTTGCCCAGTGGCATTGAGGAGGTGGCACTGTCACCCTCCAATAACAATGGCATTTCAAGAAGATATATATATGGGGTGAGATGTTTTAATAAAGAGTTTTTTTAGTTTACTTTGACCAGAGTTGCTCCATGTCCTTGTGTCACCCCAGGGTGACACAGAGCCCCAGGGAACCCCAGCCTGGGTCTCAGCTCACCCTGGATCTGATCCACCTTGGCCTCCTGACTTGCCCAGTAGCTGAGTTCCAGCTCTGAATTGCTGCTCAGGGGAGGTTTTTCCCCATGTGGTGACTGACATTGATACCAATTTTTGTCCATTCCCAGTGTCCACACTTCTTTGCTTTTTGTTTGAGTGGTATGAAGCCACAGTCTTTCATTAGATGTGTTCTAATGGAAGCTTTTGGTGATAATGAACTGGTCTTGGGGATTTTGCCTTTGCTGTTCATATGTTTATTGGTGCCTATGATCTATACCAGAGAATTTACCCATCCCACAGTGAACTTCAGAATGACCTGGACCAGAACTGAAATTGGAAGCTGAGAGTTGCCTGCACTGACTTGTTTGACTGGGACCAGAATACTTTAGTATTTATTTTTTTTTCTTTATTTTTATGCAGGTTTTGCTGATACCTCTTGTTGCTTAATCTAACTTTCAGAAAAATCAGCTTAATTTTTTATGTTGGAGCTGGTAGGGAATAAGCACAGAAACCAGTAGAATATTTGTTCTATTTGAAATGCGAAGGGCTTCATCTCAAAATTTGATCTATAAGCTGTATTTGACTTATCTGTATACTTTAGTATTAATTTTTTTTTTCTTATTTGAATAGGTTTATGATTGGCCTATTGGGATAGCCGTGCTTGTTGATTAAAAACCAAAAAAAAAAAGCAAAATAATGCATTTTCTTCTCCAAGGAATGCTTATAGTTTTTGAAGTTTACATTTAAAGCTCCTGAAAGTGAACAAAATGGGCAGAGGTTAAATAAAGTGAAGTGCTCTGCTTTGACTTCAGGGAAAATGTGCTGCAGTAGGAATACCAGTTTTCCACCTCAGGCAGGGATTTGTAGGTCCAACCCTGTTGACATTAATGGGAGCTAAGCAAGCAAATCCTCTGCTCATAGATAGGGAAAATGGAGCTATTAATTGAAACTGCTGCTCAGCAATGCAAATGGTTATTTTCAGCTTTCCTGAGCAAGCATGTGAGCACTTCAGTGTTTGGGAATACTTTTTAATATTCCAAATACACCAAAACTCAGCTGTGTTGGTGCTCTGATTGTGTGACTCCTGTTTGGGCTGAAGAGTTAAATTAAATGCATTTGGGATGTCCTGAGTTACCTGGGCCATTTGAGGAGACACCACATTAATTATCCTGAGCTGCATCAAAGGAGCTTCTGTCTTGTGAGTGACAGAGTGACTGAAACTCCACAGTGCTGATGTGTGGGATTGCACCCCAGATAACCTTTCCTGCTGCCCTGAAGCCATCCCTCCTCAAAGTATTTCATAGCTTCTTGAAGCAGTTGTGCTGCTTGAGTAAAGACTTGGGAAGTGATTGTTCTGAAAAATGTTAAATTGTCTAGCATGGTCATTCCTTTACATATAACAGTGATTTGTCAGGGATTCTTGCTTAATTAAAGACTTAATTAACTTAGATCAAGCATAACTATTATATTATTTAAAAAATTTAAGAGGATTAAGACTAAAAATACCAGTGGCTCAGGTGTTCTTTGGCTGAAAAGCCAACAGCTAATGTGATTTGTCGTTGTGAGCTGCACTTGTCTCATACAAATTATTTTTGGTCTTTCATTCTCTGTAACACTAGGTTTTGGCAGGATTTTGTCCTTTGAGATATTTCTGCATTAAATAATGTATTCCATTAAAACTTCAGTAGTTTTGTAGCTTGGTTAATAGTTGTTTTGTTCATTAGGTAAGAGGTAAATACAGGAAGTATGTATGAGGCATGGTATAAAGTCAGAGCTTCAGGAAAAAGTTACTCTATTGTGAGATCTCTGCTTGAAAGCTTCTGCATTAAACCTTTGTGGCCCTCCCCAGTCCAGAAAAAACATTCCATATTTGTGTGGTTTTTTTTTTTTTT